>LDMZ01020318.1:0-11930 GCA_001455285.1 Sphaeromyxa zaharoni | reverse complement strand
TGTCATGTCAAGGATGGGAGATCAAAGTAATACATTTTTAAACCATGTTAAGAATGCACAAAAAGGCGAGCCTGAACAAGGGAAAGCCCATCAGAGCACGGGCAACAGATTTATTTTGCATATTAGGGAGTCGATATGAGATCAAGTACTCATGAGGGGGTCAATGGGTTAAAAAGTTTTCCGACCTCTGGTTTAAAGGATCTGCACAGGTGAAGAAAACGTGAAAATTAATGACAAGCGGAACATACCATCATTTTTTTTGCTACAGATGAGATCATAAGCGGGTAAAAGTTGGGATATAATTTACATGAATCATTCTGTACTAAATTCCAAACTAAGCTTCGTCTTCCTAAACTATCTCTTGCAAAGTATATGTTGTACTTTGGATCCTAAAGAAATTATTTTAAACAAAAAATATATACTATAAGAATAAAACTCCACTCTCCATTTAAGTTACTAAACATTTTCTGTAAGTTAACTTCAAGGCAGTTATCAGGATCAAAATTTATTATTTCATTTAAAAGGTATTCCGTATCATTTTCAAAAAAATCTTTCTATTAAAGAATTTAAAATGATAAATGAAAATAACATTATTCGTTTCATAAATTTCACCATTAAATAATAGTAGATAACCATCTCGAATGAGTGGCTGGCCTATCTGACCTCTTATTGCCAGTACACAACCAATCACATGCAAGTAAATCTTTTTCCCATCACAAAAACGACCATAAACCTCTATGGTTTGTGCGTCATAAAGATCAGGTCCTCTATTTTTAAGCAACGGAATTAGTTCCTTAAAAATTAATTAAAATCGCTACTTAATAACGTTTATACATTTCGGTAAAGTTGGAGAGTTTGTTATAGCAAGGAATATACCACACATTTCTTGACTGCTTCGAGTTATATCGCCAAACACCGAAAGTATTTTAATTTTGTTTCTATTGAGTTAGTTACAATTTTTAAGTGTTTTGCAAAAAATATCCGACATGAAGATCACATCATGATATATTTGAACAGGTAAAGTTTTTAAGATGAGACATTTTGATCTTATTGCTGAACGCCGATGTTACTCGTTCATTTTGTGAAATGAAGGTAGACTTCCATTATTCACCGATTATAAGACATAGTGTTTTCTTTATTTAATTCCCAATATATGACCAAACATACTAATTGGGATCTGGATGTTCTTAAACATGTGGTGATTACTTTAAACAGCAATGATGGTTATGCAGCCCATAAATACAAATGGCTATTTAACACTTTTTCGCTCAAAGAATACTATAGTATGCATGTAAAAGATTTGAAAAACATATTTTCATCGGTTGCATAATTATATACTTTATATTTGAACTTTCTTTTTATCTTAAAAATATTTTCCAGCTTTGTTGATGTTTTTTCCGTCTGATTCTACCTTAATTTGAACTTTGAATATTTTTTCCCATAACATTTTTATATCAATCTAAATATTATCTGAAAGATTATTTTTCAAAATTGTTAAGGTTTGCATCTAAAATTTGTTGATGCTTTGTTCTATTTGCGGTTTATTCGCCATAGTTGTCCCAACGACTGCTAATAATTTACATTTAAGTTTATTTCAAATTTTAATTCGGTTATATCTGAAACTATCTAGGAATTACATATATTGTCATATTTTTCATAAACTGAACGTGAGAAAGATATATCTGCAAGATAGGATAGCACTTAACACTAAAACATGTTCCATGAACATACTGTTTAAAATAAGGCCCATTAACATTTATTGCACAAAAACGATTATTTGATTTTGTAACAGTAATAAGTTGGCCCAAGCTGAGACTCGAACTTGCGACCTTCAAATAACAGTCCGAAGGCCTAACCACTAGGCCATGAGCGATTAGCCAACCTGCTACATAATCGTAACAGACCTGTTTTATATTTGAAAAAAATCCCGAAATAGTTACTAGATAGCAGTGTTTACCTACATACAAACAACAAGTTTTGTTAGACCGTAATGAGCGTATTATAATGGAATCAGGATATATTTTAAACATTTTCTAAGAGTCCTAATTAAAAAAATTACCGCCTACCACTAATCAATAGAAACAGTAAAACTTTTTAATGATGAAAAAATTGAAAAAATATATGCTATATATAGGATTAGGGAAAATAACTGATTCCTGTAGATAACACTGTGAATTTCATAATCAAAATTTATATAAAAAAGAAGTGGAAGTGTTTAACTTATTGGCGGATTACTCTGGTGCTGTTTGCGTACTACCAATCCTCAACTACGAATGGATCTGGATATGCAATATATAATTTATTTAAACTATTTTAATAAAAAAAGCATAGCCATATTATTAATCGAGGCTAAACCGGGTCTTATATGCAAAGGAAATTTGCTGATTATTACTAACGTATTTGAAAACAAAAATGTTTTGATTAGAAATGAAAAATTGTTATATCGGTTCGTTTCTATTAATCAATGACTTTAAAACTAAGATAAGAGGTGGATATACACTGCCATTCTGAAATAACATACAAACTATGGCTTGTTCTTCGCAGTAATCGATTGTTTTTCCCAAGAATCCGCTATGAAATGTAATTTTCTAGATGATTCAACTAATTACTAGGTCATTTATTTTATCAATAACTTATTGCAGCTCTCGTTGAACGGTGGTTAGGGAATTTCCAATTATAAAAACGATCCGTTTGAATGATTGCTAATTTATAATAGAAATATTTGATAAAATTGTTATAAACATAATTATGAGTAGTTTTATTACTCTTTCATTATAAATGTAAGCAACATTAAACCTTCTATAGGTTATGGCAAAGTATTCGATCGCCATCAAAGAATTGTATTATTAGTATGAGTACTGTTTTTAATAACTTGTTTATGTAAAGCATAAGTATTTATGACTAATTAAAGGTATCTGACTCACGAGCTAATAAATTATAAAAGCTCGTATGAACCGAGGCATAATTTTAAGGATATGTTTACTTGGATTTTTAGGCCTAAAAAAACTTATTTATCGATGGCTTGTATAATTTCAAATTAATATTTGTTAGCAAAACATTCAATAAGTGTATAAATTTTGGTTTAACAAATTATATTTAATTTAAATATTTTAAAAATTAGTTTAGCTTTACTGCTTTCAATATTTATTCCAACCTTTTTAACCAATCAGTAGAACGTGTCACGCATCATTCTCTTGGATTTCATTAGTTTATAAGCAGTTTAACTAAAATGTCTATTACTATATCATTTTTGAATCATCATTGTTGGAATATATGAAATTATTGAACTTTATTTTTTGTGTGATCGAAAATTCTTTTTATTTTTTGTCATCTAGAGCAGTTTCCGATAATTTCTTTGAATAAAATGAACTTATGTGCTTCAATATGAACTGTTTTATTAAATATGCTATCCGTTTTTTTTGATTCGTAATTGAGTGCTAGGATTAAGAGTATATTACTTATATCGAATATTAATTCCATGAATTAGAGGCCTTCAAGCAATGTATTCATATCATCCACAGGTCTTATTAATTGATTTTATAATGTTTTTAAAACCATGTACAAATAAAAATTATAGTCGTGTATCTTTTGTGATCTGCATAATTGTATATTAAATAAAAATACCTTTTAAGAATTTATAAAAGGGACCGGTAAAAGTTTTTGAATAATGTGTCACTTCAAGCCTTTTAGCCCATAACAAAAAATAATGAAAATTATATTACTAATTTGGATTTAATATGCAATAAAACTTCATAAAACCTTCGTATGATTAATTTATTAAATGACTGCATGGTATAGTTAAAAGTATTTACATTTTTTAAATAAGTTCTTGAAACTAATGCAGAGACAGAGAGCACTTCTGTTCACAGTATGAAAAATTCAAACCTTGAAAAAAATAATTTTAGTTTGCTATTACTATTATTAAAAATATTGTGTTTAATGAGTTGTTATATTTACAAATAAAAGCATCGAACAACCAAATACCCTCAGCTTCAAATATATCGTTTGAATGGCTCCATTCTTATTATGATTTCCACAGTCCTTTATCAATCTTAATAAATAAGTAAATCTTTTATTGAACGGTGAATAAATATGAATAGATGGAAGGAACAAAGGCCTGGGAAGCATATACAACTTGGCATAAAAATGGTTTGTAATGGGGACTGCTTTTGTACTTGTAGTCCCAGTGTATTTATATTTCTAAATTATAAATACATCGGACCTGGACGTTTGTTAGTATTGGTGTAGAATATAAATAAAAAAAAATTACAGAAACAATCGGATGAAGATATCTGTTAGGAAATCCTCAGAAGTTTATTAGAATTAAGCGTTTAAAATAAAGTATCAGCCATAGAGTTTTTTATATCCAATGAAAATGTGACAGCACTGTATAAAAATTTGATATTTAATTAAAAAAATTTTTTTTTGCTAATTCAGGTACAGGTAAATAAAGATAACTTTCTTTAACGTGTATAAGTGTTTGAGCACTAATTTTATTTAGATCAAGGAATTGAACCTTGTTCTAACAAAATATAATCCAAGTACATTGTACCACAAAATCTTTACAATGTTTAATTTGTTAAAACTTTTTTCTGTAATGATATTTGTTGATAATGCTTTAAGATAAAAAAAATAGTGAATTAATTCACTTTAATCCGATGAATAAATTTTATTGAAAATAAATTATTTTATAAAATTTAAGAATCATATCAGTTCGTATTAGGTGGTAAAGGATTGAAGAATTTCCGAATAGCAGAACCACAATAATTACTATTTCGAAATTTAAGTTTTTATTTAAATATAACTGAAGAATTGAGAAAAAAAAGGATTCGAATAAAGCTGCTTTGAAAGAAAAATCAAAAATAGAGTTATTTAATTTTGATTAAGGCACAAATATGAATGGATTTCTAAATGTTATATTTGTATTGCAAGCTTAGCATTCCCTACTATACCATTTTTAATTATGAATTAAACAAAAATTCTCTTACATGCCGATAACTGTTTTATAATTTCTTAACATAATCATTTTATGATCCTATCATACAAATACCCAAAAGTAGGTAATTATAGTTGAGCTTATGTTACACGCAATCAAAAATTTCCTATCATATTTCACCGTATTGTTCATGCTGGTAAAATAAAAATAACAAAACGATCTGTAATTGTGAATATTTGAGCTCAAGAATAACTGAAGAATATACCCCATTTAACACACAACGTAGCTGAGACTAAAAAACAATTATAATGCCACTTTAATTATTAAAAAGGGAATAGTATTTATAATTAACATCCGACTTTATTTTTTGTTAAAAATTTTTCTATTTTCGATAATATTAAATTCACATATTGATACGGATATATTGAGGGGAGCAACTGTTGGTAACATATATTTTTCTCATTTATTAACCTACCTTATAAATATAACCTAGACAGAACCTATTCATTGTTTTAATGTGTTTTAATTACGACTATTAATGGATCATACGTAGCAAGAGAAGGTTCTATGACAAATGACACTATACCTTAGAAAATACCAAGATTAAAATTTGTTCATAAACTAAATCCTAAAATTTAGCATAACTCTTCACATTGTTTCGTAACACTTAATTTCTTATGACATAAAATATATTTGAGCATGATTTATTCTTTGTACTAATTTTGAGATCTCAAAGTGCATGGTATAGATATCAGCATATAAAGGATAGATTTTTATTCCGTTATATAAGACATGGTATTAATTCCAGGAAGAAACTTGTTTTTAGAATTATTTTATACCAAGCATAAGGGAATTACCATAGATGTAGCGAATTTAGACAAACTGATACGAAAAAAAACAAAAAAATAAAATTTACTTAGGTATTTCTTTTTATTGTTTTGTTACCATACTTTCATCCATCCTTTAAATTTTGCACAAAAATCAGACTATAGAGTAAAGTTTTTATGGAAGGTTAAACATAAAAATATGATTACAAGATTTTTAAAAGTTAATGTATTTATACAACCTATAATATGTTAAAACGTAAGAAAAAAGCATACCTATTTGGCATCTGAGAAGAATGAGCTCTTAGGTAGGAAGCTAATGATTCGGCTATCTGTTTGCGAAAATTAATGTTATAGTAGCGAACGGCAATAATTTCCTCAAGACTAAATTCATCAGACGGTGTAACAAAATCATTTTCCACAGCTATAATCCAAGGTGATACACATTTTCCATTCGAATCAGTACTCTGAGTAAAATAAATGAGTTCTATTTTAATAGTAACTGGAACACTGCTTCTTGTAACGAACGCTCTGAGATTGGTATGATTCTTCGGTAGTAAATCATTCCCTTTTTCTTCATATACCTGATTGGTAGTAACACCAGTAGCCAAGGTTTCACAGACCGTTTTAGGTTTTTGTTTAATCTTAAATATTGAATCTCAACAAAAAAATAAGACTGTAACGCTAGACCATGACTCGAGTTTGATTATATTTTCACTTTCAGCCTGTGACTTTATGAATGGTTTCCGCCATGTATTTCTCTCAGGTGAATAATTTCTCTCACCAGAACTTTCAATATAAATGTTATCCAACTTAAACGCAGTTTCCAACGGCAGTGCCTCTTGTTTAACCTCTTAATAAAGCTTGATATACACAAGACGATTTAAAAACGGTGGTTGTTAGTAGAAAACTGAGATGGTTGTGAATCATCTTTCTTTAATAACGTAAATGGAGCTCTACTAGGATTAATATCACTGACGGGATCATTTTGATCTGGGTCCCTTTTTCTGGATGTTCGAAATAAAAAATCACTATAGTCATGTTTAAGTCTATCTATTGGTTGAGCATTTCTATGAATCCCGAGCTGATAGATTTCATCAGCTTTTAATAAATTACCACTAATTTCCATATGATAAGCGTAAGTGAAGTAGAGTAATCTATTTTTCGTTCCAATTTCATTATTAAAAAGGTATTCATATGATTCTGACTTTTGATCCAGAGTACTTATCTAGAAAAGTTTAAAATATACTTAGGTTAAAAAATTTCGAAAATAGAAGCAGAAAAATAATTACTGTTACAATATGATTAAAATCTAACATTAAATATGATTCAATGACCTTAAAATTAAGCATAAATTAGATATTTATAAAACCATTAAAATATTTTTTTAAAAATATTTATAGCATTGAACCAAAGCTAGATAAAATAGATAAGTAACTGCGATCAAACTCAGAATTTATTGATTATATGTACACAAAACCTTAAAAACTTTTTATAAACGATTTTTTATTAATTCTAAATTTTTCATTAACATTTATTATCTATTAATATTTTTATACAATTTAGACAGTAATATAGCAAAATCTAGTTATTACAATTTTACTAAGTATGATTTTCTAACATGGTGTATTTAATGGAAGAAAAAACTAATTTTTATTTTGAATATGCAAAAAGTAGTTCAGAAATTCTTTTCTTTAAACATTTATCAGAATAATATAAACAAAGCACAGATGGAAATTTCTTAGTTGGTTTATAGAAATTTTAAATTTATGAAATTACTTTTTCTGGATGTCATTGTCAACAGAAAAATCTGATTATTAGAAATAAAATATTTTACTGATGCAAGAATTAGTAATGTATATTCGGGATATTTTGCAATTAATACCATCATAATTGTTCTAAAAAGACCTTATAGTCTCTGGTTTGATCAATGTTATTATAGCTTAATAAAATATTCTAAACAAGAACAAACAATATGAAACAATTTTGTTAATTTTTTTTAATATAGTACATTAAAATTTTAAATTACGTGATTAATATATCCCAGAGTTTTACTTTGTAAAGCAAAATTGTAGAAAGAAAAGTAGTGTTGATTTTAGATAATATGATGAAAAAAGCAAATGTGATCAGTGATATTTAATTACTAAAATCATTTATAAATCGATATCATATCATACAGTGTCAAGGTGTATTGTCGCTCGTTTAATTTGAGAAAAATCTTAATTTATTCTTGTGAACTAATTAAATTTTAGTTGTAATCAATAGATTGATTAATTGATTAGTCATCATTTCGTAAGAGGTGATAGCCCATTAATGAGGAATCAAATTAAAGGGCAGTTCAAGCGAAATTCTATGGGAAGGTTGCTCAACAAAACCAAATTAGCTGTTCCATGTCTTGTTACACTCTAATTATAATTTATCACTAAAAATTAATAAACTAATTGACACAAAAACGGAAAAGAATGGATAAAATTAGTGAAAACACGAAATTAGGATTTTAAATAAAATTGTTTAGAAGAATCAACTTAGAAAAGATTTCTTTTATTATAACCCTAAAAATCTTAATGAAATATTTAAAGATTAACTAGAAAAGAGCGGATTTTCCAAAATATGAACAAGATTACAGTTTCAGAATACTCAGTGGGCGACATTCATTAATAGACAAACATAAATATCATAGCCTATTCAAATTTTTCACGTCTTAACTATTTTAAAAAGTTTAAACTTTTGTAAAATAGTTTTTGCATTCCTAAGATGCTTTATTTCGAAAGTATACTATTTAAAAAAATGAATTTAAATTCATTGTCATAGATCAAAAACATTTTTGAATACGGTTTAGGTTGAACTTTGGTACGCCACTAAAATAAAATTACACCCGCGTTAAAAATTTAATAATTTAATAAATTGACAGTAAATTTCCTTGATGAAATGAAATTATAAATCCAGTTGATATCAAGGCATCTTATCATACCATAAAAACCTTTCTCTGAAAGATTATCTATATTTCTTCGCATTCAGATCCAAGACTCAGCATTATAAATGAAAATAAAAAAAATAAAAGTTCTCGTACACATCATGATCGCATGTGTATTCCACACATTGACCAGATTTTTTTGTTATAATCCAATGCAGTTTCACCAACGATAATTGGTAAATAACAATATAAAGTATTTTTATATTTTTCTTGTCGGTGCATAGTGTAGTTTAGAGATTTTTAAAGGAAAAACTTTATTCGAATAAAGAAGACAGTTTTAAAGAAAACTTTACATCCTCAATGGCTGTTTATGAGGATAAGAGTAGCAGAATCTACGCTTAACAAAAACTTTAAATAAATATATTTATATATTATTAAACGATTATTCTGAATTGCTTTATACATTTCCAGTTTTCTGGTATATATCTAATGTTTCATTAATAAATCTTTAAAGAGATTAAATGTACAACTCACATCTATCACATTGTTTTAAATATGCAAAATTTTCGAGGATATAAGCGAGATATTATACAATATATACACTCGAACCATGGAATTTGTAATCGAAAGTAACCTGGGTTTTCAAATTTAGCAAGAAATATATGCGCTTAAGCCTTAAAAGAAGTTTATTGCAATATATAAAATACAAATTCTACATTTACACGATTTTATACTTCTTTAAATTTATTTTTTTCCAAAAAAACATACTGGAAATAAGGATGAAGTAATGATACTTCATTATTCCTCAATGTCATTTTATAATAAACATTGATTGAATAATATTTGGTTAGATATCATCACAAAATGGGTCATAAAACCCTTAAATTTAAACGACGGTAAGAGAGATTTTAAGACAGGAATCACTTTAGGTTTTTAGAATTCTTATGAGTTTGGCTTCCAACCGTTCAATTTTTTGCTATTTAGTTCCATGAAAAATAGACTTGGATATTCCCCAGACGTGAGAAAAATATTTTACGTTCATGTGTTATCTACAAAATTACATAAATTTTTTTAAATTATTTTCAGGCATTTAAGGTAAACTTCAGCTTTTATTGAATATATTTAATAAAGAATACATCCATAATACATTAAGCATAATAAATGAGGAAAATTGAAAATCAAATATCATGTATGTCATAAATATTCTATTATCATGCCATAGTAATTTATTTTGTAATCATTATTTACAATTATATTCCAGTTATTTATTAAAAATGCCCAGGAAATGATAAAAAAACAATTATATTTGATCAAATTTACGCGGATATTTTTTTTTAAATTTATATAACATAACGCACATAAATGTATATATATAAATATATAAATAATAATAACTCATTTCATGTCTAAAAATATTCTGAATCTACTGTTTTTGCCGTTAATAACAGTTAATGCAATAAAGGTTAGCAAATAGTAAATTAAAATAAATTAAAAAATGTATAAAATATCTACATTTTATTTTTGAAGTATTCTAAGATTGCAAACATCCTTAGTTTAGCTTTGAAAAATATATCTTTCGGTTATGGGCAAACTTCAAAAGTTATAATGTAAAGGTGTTTAATTATATCAAACGTAGTGGACGTATATTGATAATATTAAGAAATAGCGAATAAATACCTATAAATAAAATAACAAAATATCTTTCCAATTGTTTATCACTTATGGTTAAACTCTACTTATGTAACAATAAATGTAAAAAATTTTTACTTTCACGTAAATAAAGTCAGAATTATTTTAAATAAATATTTTCACATACTCACATGAATAAGCCTAGTTGATAAAAAATTGAAAAAAATGTTTTGGTGACAGCCGCAGGGAGTATAAGAATCGCAGTTGTGTTTCGGGTAATGTTTGTAAAAAAGAACCCAAAAAAAGTAAATAGAAAATAATTACATTTTTTAGGTATAACGAAATTCAATCAATGGTAGATTATAACAACTTTTATAATTTTTTTAATTTGCTACCATTCGGAATACATAAACCAGAATATACGCAAATTTTATGAAATCCAAAATATTTATAAAAATATACCGTCTTAAAATTACAAAAACAGCTGGAATTATAAGTTACACTTGGAGATCAAAACATCTTCTTTACATTAAGATTTTGAAAAGGAAAGAATCGTAAAATCTATACTGCTGAATATAGTTAGGTATTTAAAAAAACACTGATCACAATCAACCCTTTAATCAAAATACCTGTCGACCTCTACTAATTATTTCGAAAAAAAAACCGAAATGATACCGATCAGCATCATAAACTAAATCTACACCTAAAAACAAAAATTATTTACCCACAATAAGGTCGGTACCTTCATTTATATTAATTTTTAGGGTTGTGATCATGTCAAATAAATCGATTAAAAATACTGGTAGAAAAAGAAAAATCGATAATCATCATGAATACCAGTATTGCACAAATCTAATTCATCACGTGTATCTATAAATTTTTGGTTCAGTGCATAATTTCAAGAATACCAAAAAAATAAACATATTGAAAGATAAAAAGAGTTTTCGTGCAGGAATAGTTCTTAGTCAGTTACTTGAATAATAATTTGTTAAAAATGTTTAGCATAAACATGCGAGTAATTAGTTTTACCAAAGGACATGGGGATACCGAATTATTTTATTAATTGCCAATAAAAAATTTGCATTAACCCAATTATTTTAAATATAATACAACACATTATGTTCAAAAAAAATTACCAAAACTAATTTTGATAAAAGAGGAACAAATAATCCACAAAAAATTTCCTACAGGCAAAGTCTTTGAAGCAATAGACGACAAGTTTTGAAAAGAATCTTGAGAATGATCAATGATCATACACAATCAAATATGAAACGTTTTCATGGATTGTCGTCATGATTAAAGCATATCATTAAAAAAACTAGGGCTAAAAATGTTAATAAAATTTTTCAATATTTTAATTTAAAATTAAGCATTTAATTAAATTTATTTTGAATAATTACTAAATTATTCTTAGTTAAACTATATACGTGTTTAAGGGACCGTAAATCAAATTATTTATTTATAAAATAAAAGAAGGAAAATTTGAATATTTAAACGTTCTTTAGTGTGATAAATTAATTAATTCAGTATGTAGCTGATTACTAAAACTGTTAATATACTTATATTTTGAATTAATTAAAACAATGATTTATAAATATTTATTTGTTTTTGCGATTAATTAAAAAAA
>LDMZ01020308.1:0-13017 GCA_001455285.1 Sphaeromyxa zaharoni | reverse complement strand
AATTATGCAAGGAATTTCTATGTATTCCCGATAAAGGGAGCAGTTATAATAAATGGATTAAAAAGTACAATACACTAAGTAATCAAGAATATTTTTGGTTTTTAAAATTCTTGAAGATATATAGATTGAGTAAATTCTCATTCATTTTAAACGTGTGAGAATAATCTCACCGTTTGTTGCGATTCAGTTATATTTTAAAATATATTTGTTTTTTTATCTTTATCATATCGCGTATAGAAAAACAAAAAGTCTTCAAGATTTTTATCCCTGTATATTCTTGGATATTGAATTATTTACTCAATTATTGAGAAAAACGATAATGATCCAATTTTATCATGCTCCCGTTCATTTGTTTTTTTCCATTAAAATTATTTAAACTGAATAGTAATCAAATATTTTAAATGATTTTCCTAGTAATCTTATCGATACTTTCATCAGTCAACTGTCCAAGAGGACATCCGCATCTAGAATGGAAACCCAACTTTTCACCAATTAGATTTGTGAATGATGGCAGTTGTTTCTATTATAATTCGGAATGTCGTAATATGCTTGAAAAGGTTCAAAAATTATATATGAATTTCAGGAGAAATTTTAACCATCTTGACCATAAATTACATTCAAGTATATTCTTTCATGAACTTGGTCTAAATCATGCAATATATGAAGTTTTTAGAGACTCTTCTGGGCTAAGAGAATTTATGAAACCAATATGCCACATGCAGCGTCCAGATTTAGTAAGAGACGTAAAAAAAGCAGAAATCGATTGTTTTGAATTGTTGAAGGTTGGAAATATCTTGAAAGATGATTTTGCAGTTTGTTCAATGACATTACAAATTTGTCATTTTCATAACTCTGAGAAATTCAAGTTGATTGGTGATATTATTTAATTAAATGATAGACTATTTATTGACAGTACATTTAGATGATTTTATTAAAAAAATTTTCAATATATTGATATAATCATTTATTGTGATATTGTGCCTAGACTTAATTAAATTTTTTTTATTTTTTCTGTATTTTATTACATAGAAAGTAGTAACAATAATCTGGTAAAGCACTTATGAAAACTTATAAAGTATATTTTTATGTATTCTTCTGAGTTCAAGTGGCAAGTCATTGAATTCATGTCAGATTTGTCAACTCAAATTTTCAAAAATTTTATCAAAACCGTTGATATTTAATTTTAATATAAAATACTTAGGAAAAAAAATTATTTACTGTTGGATTTATTGTAGACGTCGACATAAAACCTATCTATTTTCAGGTCTTACTTTTTTATGTCCTACAAGTGTATTATTTAAGAAAAAAAATATTTCCAAAGTTATCTACACAATTATTATTATACTAAATGCCAAATAATATTGGCTGAAAAAAATAACTTTAAAATAATAATATTTCAATTATAAGAAACATAACTTGGCTTGAAAAAATATTTATGGTAACATAATCATATCGGTACCTTTTCATTCAACATTCATTATTAAATGAATTTTTGATTATTAAAATAAAAATTCTAACCAATAAATCTATTATAAAATACTAGATCGCAAATACATCTTCATAACATCGAAATTCAACAGATGAAAACTTTTAAAATCGGGAAATATAAAAATATGTTTACTTAAAACTTTTTTAATTTCACAAAAATTATTTAAAACAAAATCAAAACTTATTAATGTAATTTAAAATGGATCTTAATACGATTTACACACCTTTTTATTTCATATGGTACTTTACAACGGAATACAAATGAACACTGACATACATACAAGGATCAGAAACCTGTGAACCGTAAGCAAATACCAAATAAAAATTTAGTTGAAGTTTTTTTTAATCGTAGGTTCAGTTTTTTTTGATTATGGCCTTAAGATTTAGTACCGCCAGGAATGGAAAAAAGGTTTTTATTTTTGGTTTAGGAGAGATCACAGGAATTAACAGCTGTAATATTCTTTGAAAAAATTCTTTTACTTTATCGTATTGATTTTTTTTGGATGTAAAGATTTGAATCATCATTTTTAATGAGGTTCGATTACTAAACAAAATTTTTCGATTAGCTATGATTTTCATAAAATCAATCATAGCTCAATAACGATCTAGCTAGTGGAAAACTCAGAATTATGAAGGCTTAGTAATTTATATAATATATATTTCGCTGAAAATAAGCCAAAAGACACATAATTTAGCCAAATCATAATTTTTATATTCTAGTTTATAGAGAAAAGGTTGCATTCACCCTTCATTGTTATATTCATCAGTTTATTCTTAATCTTTAAATTTATTCACTTTATTAATATTTACCCTGTATCTTTTGTAAGTGTGGATTAATAAAGAATGTATGATCTGTGTTTTTATTTTTTACTACAATGGATGATGGAATCATGGGGCTTTGTATAAATATGGACAATATTCGAAAATTTTTCCTATAAGTGACTGAAAAAATAAGGTTTAAAATCATCAAGAGAAATATCGTACAACAAGTCACCTAATTTTCCTACTCTTTCGAATCATGAATAAAATGCCCCTATCATTTTATTAATTTACTTTATATTTTCAACGTAGATTCATCTAAAAAAATATTCATTTATCATTATAAAGGGGATTACATATTTAGTGAAAAACGAATTAAATTATTAGCCACAATACCGAAAACGGATAATATTCAAAGAAGAATGAATAGATACAGATCTGAAAATAGCAATAGACGACCAATTTAATATAAATTGTTTTTTAAGCGTCAGAAATATACAAAAGAATATGAGATTATTAAACACCGAAATGTACAAAAAAATGAATTTATGCCAGGGATAATTATTTATCGGAATACAGAGAATCAATTGATGCAATGAAATCTATCTTTAGTTAAAACTATTGACGGTTCCCTGACAAAATATAGAATTTTTCAACGATTAAATCTTTAAAATGATACTTTTTGTTAGGTAAATTTTTTAACCACATTAATTATTGGGAACCTACGGATATGGATACAGGGCGTCGACAAACATGCTCAGATTTAGTTCATTAATTGTTGAACCTAACCTTAAGCTTACATAATTTATACATATACATCAGTAAAGACTGATTGCACCGAAGAACTAATGAGATTTTGTAATTCTGCAATTTTTGTCCGATTATTTAACACAATCTGTCCATTAAGTTGGATTTTCATGAAATTAATCAATGTTTAAGATCAGTGATAGTATTTTCTTATGATAATCTACTATAGTTATATCGAAATCAGAAATGTAAAAAATCATTTTAAAGATCGCATTAAACTTATAATAATTTATCAAAATACAGATTATAAAAAATTAATAAAATTAGCCGCTATATTTTACTTTAATTACAGTTTTTATTTATTAAAAAATCAATTTTTTAAAAAAGTTTACATTCTATTATGTTTTTCTTTAAAAAGCAATTCATATTATTAAAACAAATCACTTTGCATAATAAATCAGCTGTTTTTGGAATAATTTGTAGTGAAATTTAAGTTCTAGACACCAAGATAAAAAAAATCTATTTTAGACGAAGACGTCACTGAAATATTTTACTGAGTCAACAAAAATATCACGTCAACAAATTTCGAACCTTAAAGTTAATCGCAACATGTTTTTTTTGAATGAAGAAGCCTTTTACATAAAAATAAATATAAGAACATGTCAAAATCCCCTTTTGGTACCACTCTTTTTTAAATTCTGGGAAATTGGTGGTACAAGAGAATTAATTTTGTTTGCTTTAGAGATATACTATGCAACACTCATGTTATTAAATTTGTATTAACTTAAAGATTAGAAGTGTGTATGAACAGAAAAAATTTTCAATATACTTATCGATTTATATTATATAAAATATAAGAGCCTATTTATATATTCTATGGACATTAGTTCGCATTTATATTATTTTTCCGAAATAGAATTAATAATTCAAATTAAATTCCCTCAAATTATGCACAATATAATTTTTTTTAATTATTTTACCGTAAATCTAAGTTCAATTTTTTTCATCACCTTTCTGATTTTAAGACTTCGACAATAAATTTTTAGGCGCGCGTTCCAAGATATAAAAAGCTATAGAAATCTTCCATTTAAATACCTACTTTTATCTTTAATGCTCTATAAATTTTTGAATCATTCAAAAACTTATAATTTTTGGTGGTTTTTTAAAACAAGTATGTAAATTTAGATAAAATAAAATGACTTAATATATCAAAGGTAGTAAATTATCATTGATTATTTCCCGCTTCACTGCAATAATGGATGTTAAGTTTAACTTGCTATTTCCTTATGATGAGTATTTTATATACATTATATAACGAAAAAATAATACTAACAATTTAGTTCTTAAATTCTGATCATAAAACCTGTGGTTGTTATACGTTCCAACTGTATAATTTACTGCTTTTACTTTTTCTGTGGTATTTTTTAAGCTTTCTGACAATAATTAAACATTTTTGAATGATTATTACGGAAACTTCAAGATAACCAAAAGCTTCCAAATACAGCCATTTTCAGAAACAAGCTAAAAATCATTCGAGCTGCAAATTCTATCAAGAAACATGCAACCATCGTCCATAAAAATCATTAATGATTTTATCAAGTAACTCATTCTAATACTACCTTTGTGAGTTTTCGATCGTTTGAGGTAATATCACTAGATCTTCTGTTTTCATTAGTAGATAGCCCAGTAGAAAATAAATGGAATTTAGTAAAGCTCAGTATTTAGAAACAATTCTTATCAAAGACTTTTTTAAAAAGGGAGTAAAACTACTTTTCTCTCATTATGATTTAAATTTAATCGTTCTGCCTACTTAAACTTATTATTAGACCCAGGGTTAATGAAAGCATATCCCATCGTAAAAAACGTAATTGAATTACCTAAATCTATCGTTTGATTAAACTATATATGTTTTCTTGAATTTGCATAGCTTATTTTTATTTGGTGTCCATACAAGTGTATAAATTGAATTCTACAATTCTTTTTAAAACATTTTTAAATAAAGTCAAACGATGTAATGAACTTTTCTTATCTGTACAATAATGATGTGTCAACCAAAAAAATTTCATTTTATAAATATATGAAATGGATTTGATTAACGCTATAATATTCATCACATTCTTTTGATTTTACATGGCGTAGATATGAAATGATGTTACGTATAAAAAATACGAAAATTTTTAACAATTGATATTTTACAGAATAAAAATAACAGAAACTTGGAGTAAGAAGTATAAAGGTCTCATCAATCAAGATATCAACAAATTATTCTGTTACTGATCGTAAAAATATAAATCTTCATAGCATTATAGGAACCTTAATTTTGAGTAAAATTGAAATTTGCAATTTTATCTTGATTATATCTATTTTCATGTAATAATAACTTTAAGAGTTCATGGCAAATGATTTTCCATTCGAATAAGTTGTTAATGGTAGAACACTGCAAAGACAATAGCTTTGCTTCCTAAAAACTATTTATAAGAGTTTCAGACCACTTTTATTTACAGATTGTTCAATAAATATCCAGAATCATTTATAAACATATTTAGCGTTATTTCAACTTCAATATATGTACCAATCTCATTCCTTCATGAGATTCAACAAAGAAATTAAAATTTAGTTTTTGATTTAATGGTTTTACCTATTAGGATCAATAAACTCATTCAAATGGTGCAATTTTGATTAAGTATTAGATATTTTATAAGATAATCGATTTCTAATTTTATATTAAATATTTTTGACTTATATAAAAAGACTGAAAGATGCGTTATAAGCAGTATTTTGCTTTTATTCTAAATATTTGTGATTTACGTCTTTCGGCTCACAGTTGAGTAAAAAATACGTTCATTAAAGAATATAGACATATTTTTTATACAGAAATTAAAAACATGAACAAATTTACATAAATAATCCTTCAACATGTGTCATTATCCATTTTTGTTGGATAAAAAGGAAACTACACCCAATATACCCACTAACGTTGTACTAACTTTAAATGTTTTACTTTAATAATATCGATTTTGTTTGACCTTAATTTTCCAAGCCAACTCGCTTATAAAAGGTATTCCACCACTTCTAGATTTACAGATACAAGTTTATATACACTTTTAACGATATTTATCAATGAGTTGATGAAATAACGGATATAATACTAAGTGCATGGAAGGGTTATCCGCAATAACAAGGCTTTTTCCAACATTATTCTCAAAATTAAGTACTTATAATCAACTAGTATCAATGATATTTAAGTTCTTTTTAAACTAGAGACTGATAAAAGATTTATTTCTTCATATATTTCGATGTAATTGTGAAAAATTGGCTTTTATATAACTTTTTACTTATTTATTTACTTTTATGACGAGACAAATAAGTTTCTTCAGTGAGTAACCGACTTTATTAATTTTTATGTATTGTTTAATTCGAGAAAATGCTTTTAAGGAATTGTATACAAGTTATAAAGTTTGTTACCAACTATTTAAGTAATATTTTGTCACATATGATTTCAAAAGTTGGTGATTAATTATTTAAAACTAATGTTTTCGTTGCATTATAAACATTAATTAGGTTAATTTTTATTAATACACTCTGACGTAAGGGGATTATATGTAGATACTTTATATAGCGTAATTTCAACTCAAACTAACTTGTTTTAAAATAAAAACTTGTGTTAATTTTAATATTTTTAATATTAGTTACGTTTTGACTTAAAATAGCTGTCTATAACGTCTGTAAGTGTTTGATGAAATGATGTAATCATTAGTGCATTGTCATGCTGACTCAGCATGTGACACTTGCAACGTCATGTGAATGTTATGTAAACATTTTTCACGGTATTTAAGCGCCACCAGGTGGGGAATTCTTTAGGATATCATTAATTCTGATTGGGTTAGGTGGTAAGAGATTTTGAGCATATATTTTTACTTTCGAATTCCTTTTGTAACAATTTAGTTACATTAGTTTAACTTCTTTTTATTCATTTTTCTTATTGTATGATTCATGTTTTATTAAATCATAAGTGATTTTTTTCATGTTTGTTTTCAATTTATTTAAAAAATTCTATGAATTTAATTAGATTTTCAAGTTACTTAATAGATCCCTTCTATATTGGATAACTTTTAATCAAGTAACAAGTATTTTTCTCTTTCATGTCACAATTTTCAATCTTTAAAAGTTATATGAAATCGATTTTTTGGTGTAACACTCGATTTACATTTTACTGTTCATTGCACATACTTGTTTTTTTAAATGTTATAAACTCCATAATCTTGTTAATTGATGTAAACACAATTCTCATTTCATCTTATTTCCCGGAAAAATATTAAAATTATTATTTACACTATATAGTATAATCACGTTACTCTATCATTAACAATACGAACAAAAATCTTGATCTAAATATTTTTAGTTGTTCGTGGTGAAATAATTAAAATTAATAAAGAGGGTTGTTATTACTCGCCAATACTAATCATTTTCTTCTTAAAAAGTTCCGAAAAGTTTGACGCTTCTCTGACCCGGCAAACCTCGCATTCGTGTAATCAGCCTTTATTGCAACCTTACTCAATACGACCCCAATATCAAAATAGATCATAAAATAAACAACTTTCTTATAACAAATTAATTTTTTACCTTGAGATAAGAGGTTTACAAAAGTGAAAACGTGGCTAGGTACTTGGCGGCCGCGGCGACCTGGCTGTGTGTTTCAATTGTTGCATTTAGCGTATGTTGTTTCATGTTTATGTTCTCTATTTTACTTTTTTTTCTTTGATGGATTAATTACTCTAGTTTTTAATATTTTTTTCCTTATATATTAGACAAAAAATTGATCCCCTTTTAGATGGATAAGGATACTGACAACTTAGGAATTGCAGCCCCACTTACTCCACCTGATTCGGAGTCCAATAGCTCCGAAGATGAAAGGCATACCGATAACAACAATGTAGAAGAACGCAGTAATAGTGTCACCACACAAGGCACTCAAGATAAGGACGATACCTGTGATTATATCAAATTAAAAGAATGATTTTATTAGCTCGAACCGTTGAAAAGTTTGAGGAAGAGAACGCCCAGTACAGGAACGTGGTTGATGCCTCAACTGATTTCAATTCTGGTGATGCAGGAACACCCGGAAGGGAGATTCTAGTCTCGGATGGAATGCCATTTCAATTTGCCAGAACGAAAGAACCAGTTGATTTCAGACCCAAAAGACCACAACCACACAAGAGTGGCTATAGGCACAGCCCCGGCCGTGATATGGATAATACCTGGAGAAGGGACCTATACGATGAGAATTCACAGTCCCGGCCTAATTCTAGAAGAAACCGGTATTCTAACAATCGGTTTTTAAGAAACTAACCATGCTAATTTTTTAGTGGTCAGCATAGAGAGTACAACAACAGGGATAGAAGGCCCCAACATTATAGTAACAATAACAATAGATTCAATAGACCAAATAATCAAAATCCACCGGAAATGGTAAATATTAGACCAAGTTTGATTCTTAAAAATTTACTAATTTTTACAGGAGAAAAAGTTAAGGTCTTAGTTTTGGAGGGAAGGCCTTCATGTGGTCGACCTTATAGTGAAGAGATAGATGGACGCCTCAATAATGGGTTTGCTTTTTTAATTATTTCCTTTAAAAATTTAATTGCACTGATATGAAAAATTAGGATTGTTTATTCTGATTTTTTGCTCCAATTCAATGAGAATCCTTAAAATATTTCTTTTAAGTTTTTACAAGGATGATTCTTACCTGTAGATTAATACATTTATTGACAAATTTTTTTCGTGCCATATGATTTAAAAAAAATACTAGCATTATTCCGTAATGACTCCAATTAAACCAACGAATCTTGTGATATTTATTCTATGTTAGTTCAATCCCTTTCATTGTTCGAGATTATGAATTACTGATGTAGGTTTTTGACAAAATTATTTTTCCAAAAATTGCACAGACGATACGTTTGAGGATCGTGGTTTAATAATTATTTGCAATGCGTTTATATGTATCTGTAAAAGAATGATAATCTATACTAATATGAAAATAATAAAAAATACTCACAATCGAGGGTGGTAAAACTTTCGCGAGTTATAAAACACAACTTTCTTTTTTTCACTGATTTCTTAGGAATTACTTGCCTTAAGGGCATTGTCTTATGACAAATTATAATAGGTCTTTTATCATTTACAAGGGTTGTAGCCATATTAATAATAAAAAACTAAAATCTTAGGAGTTAAAATAATTTTTTTTACAATGGAATCAGAAAATATTGACTCTCCCCGGCCTTTTTATTGCTAATTAATATGTAATAACTGACATTTTTAAAAAATAGTGATTGAACTTTTGTGATACTATGGACGTTTTTATGTCTTTATATAAAATACTGCAGTTTGTCTAGCTTAAGCAAGTTACAAGCATGTGACAGCAAACAAGAAATCATAAACATTAATGATCAATTATTTTATAAACTGAATCCCTACGTTATTTTTGATCTTAGGCATTTTTTTAGAAAATATAGATTAATTTATTAATTTTTTTGGGGTGTCTTTTTCTGATATTTATCTTTATTATTTGTTTTTCCAAATAGTTTTATTAAGACAAAAAATACAAGTATAGATTACTTTATTACTTACAACTTTTTTACATGAAATTAGACGACCATGGGTAGAAGAACAAAGAAGAGATGGTAGTGTAAGAAATAACAATAGTAGAAGAAACGAAGATTTTAGGAATCATCGTCCTCCACATCCCGTTCAAAATGCTCATTCTGCTGCTCCTCCTCCTACAACGCCAAATCATTTTCCGAGAAGAGGTAGAGATTGGCGCAATAATAGAAATAATGGTGTGAATTTAATTATCTGTCTTATTTTTTAGGCCCAGGGTTCCAATATGGATTTCCTACATTCCGTCCAGAACCACATCTCATGAATACAGTATACCCAAGGTCTGTAGACAATTGCCCCAATGGAGTTGTATATATGGGAGATTTATCGTATTATGCTGATCCCGAAGTTATGTACCCTCCCTTCCACATAACAAATGCTGCACCACCTACTGATGAAGATTCAACGCTGCAGATGATGCAGCGAATGACCATTGATCCAGCTGTGATACCTCCACCAATACCACCTCCAAATTACCAGATGTTATATCCGTATGTCTATCCAGCTACGCTACCTCCGTTCGATCAACCAGGATTAGTTCCAATGCCGCCACCTATGTTCCATATTCCGGTAAATACACCATTGCCTCAAGTTAACGGTTATGGGGATTATGGGTATCCTGTATTTCCTTATCAAGTTAATGCTCCAAATTATTACACTGCTGACGTGGCAATCGAGGAAAATCCTTCTTATAGTATTCCACATAGTAGTGCACCTCAGAACGTTTTTTTTAATAAAAATTTATAAATATTGAAGGAAAATCATGTTCAAGAAAATAATCCGGATGTGAATGGGCCTCAACAAGATTCTAATCCCACAAACTAAGCTAAAGAAAAAAATACTTTTTTGTATAAACTTAGCTAGTTTGTAAATTTTATTATATTTTATGCTTTTAAAGGTTTTTAATAACTACTTTCTTTTCAAGTACTTTTCGGGTTAAATCCATTCCCATTTCTTTTTCAATAAAGGTACATGCTTGCCTAAGTTCTTCCTTCTTTCTATGGCTATCCCACTCCAATTCTTTAGCCATTATATCAATGATCCTTGGTAAGCATTTATGACATGCTTCCGCGTCTACAAAAGAGAATCTGATTCTTCGAGCAATCATATCTGTAGCCCTTACAACATATTCATGTCGACATGAATATTGTATTTCTTCCTCGGTATATGGATACCCAGGATATAATATTGTGCCACGTTTTTGTTCAAGTTTATCTTCGGGTTGCTTGAACATCTGAGCAATGTTATGCGCCCTGTCACCATAAGTGTTAGATAAGTGTTTGGCGGTGTCTGGATCTACGTTCAGATTATTCACAATATTCAAAAAGCTAGTAGATTCCCATCTTTCTGAACCAAAAACTCGGTGAAGTGTAACTCGATTTCTGGATATGTCTTTTATGTCAACCTTTTTTGTTTCCAAGACATCTAGAACGTGATTGACAGTATCTTCTGCCATCAAAAGACATGTAGTCCATTTTCCACCCGTTATTGTAACCATGTTTCCTCTAATATCAACAGTGTGATCTCTAACAATCTGAGAAGTAGCGCCTGTTGATGGGGTTTTACACACCAGAGGTCGGATCCCACTCCAGCATGACTTTATATCATTAACTTGAACTAAAATTTAATAAAATAAATGCACATAATAGTTACGTAAACTTGGGTCATTCAAAAACAATTTAGTTTCACGGATCACATATTCAAGCTCTTTTTCAGTGGGTTCAGGGGAATCAGTTATTTCACAGCTCTGATCAGTAGTTCCTACTAGCGTGTGATTTAGCCAAGGAAGAATGAAAAACACCCTCCCATCTTCTGTGTTAGGATCTAATAACCCCATTGTTTTAGGACTAATAGCATGATAAGGTTGAATTGATAATTTAACCTGAACTGCCTTGGCAATGAAACATGAATTCCAGTACTTCCTCTCATAATTGGCTGAGAGCTGCTGTCGTACTCTTTTAAAATATTATCAGTAAAGGGTCCGGTCGCATTAACAATCACTTTTGCGCGACATTCAAATTTTTCATTAGTAATGGTATCTTTCAAGACAACTTTCTCAATTTCTGCGTCTAGATGCTAAATCGGATAAAACAAAGTATTTAAACTATTTTCTTTGGATTTTACAAAGGAATCTGCCTCAACATAATTGCATGCAGTTGCGCCGTTCCATATAGAAGTCATTGCCAAGGCGAGATTCATACGTGCATCGTCCTGCTGGCCTGTTTAAAAGTTATAAAAAAGCTTTAAATGAATAAAAAAAGCTTATAAAACCAGATTAAATATAAAATTATTTGTTATTTACAAAATGGATTAATACACATCATGTAAATGTAAATTAAATTTCTATTAAAGAACCAGCATCACAAGTTTATTCAAAATATGCTATTTATTATTTAAACAAAATTTAAAGTTATATAAATAAATTTTCAAATAACAAGGAATGAAAATATAGTATCTAAAGAGGTTTTAACTTGTTTATTATATTGAAAACCTTTTTATGTTTTAAAGTTAAATTAAAAAAAATTGATTGATCTAAATATTATCAGTAAAAATAAAAGTTGAAAGATTAAAAGATATCGTTACTACGTAAACCATTTTTCCTGTAATCCAATTAAATGTGATGGAAGTAAAGTAACGTTTCCACATAACCACGTTTGCTACTTAAATAAGGCGTAATCATTACGCTTTTTAAGCCTTGCAAATTTTAAAATCCAAATACGAGTTTAGATTTCTTAAATTTGATAAGGCATGATTTTTCCAAATTATTTCGAAAATTTTTGCAATCATCAAAATTGAAATGATAATGGTGAAATTTTTTTATTATCGTAAAAAATTAATAAAGAATAATAGATAGCAAAAAAAATTTAAAGTAATTTTGACTGTTCTTAGATTAAAAGGCATGAAAATTTCATTAATACAAATATACCTAAGCGTATATCATATACATTATCCATTTTTTGAATTGCTAAGTATTAGAACACTGAATCTTCTGTATTTTTTTAAAAATAATCAATTCAAAAAATTCAAATGATAATAGTTTGACATATGTTAGCGATCGGTTCTTTTAGGTATATTAGTGTTTCCAATTACACGTATGTGTGATGTTTTTGACTGTTTTGTTATTTAGTTTAATGTAAGCTGTCAAAAATACCAGATCGATTGAACAATCTAGATGTCAGAAAAGGAATCGGGCATCCTGGTTGCAATGCTCTGGAGGCAATCCAGATGGTTAGATAAGAATAATCAACAAAAATAATGGCATAGTTGAATTTGTAAAAAATCCCACCAATTTAAATTAATTTTTGACAATTTCAACTTATATTGTATATGAATAATAAATCTAAAATATATGATTAATTGTGCTAA
>LDMZ01020307.1:0-12818 GCA_001455285.1 Sphaeromyxa zaharoni | reverse complement strand
ATGATATATAGACTTTTCTATTTAGAAAAATTATAAGCTATTTAACACATGATTTTTAAAATGCTATAAATTTGGATTAAGCTGATATTATGCAGTGTAGCTAACCATCTAGGATCTCAATTTTTAGCCTTTTTTCAACTGTAATTGAATTTTTTAGCACAATTAATCATATATTTTAGATTTATTATTCATATACAATATAAGTTGAAATTGTCAAAAATTAATTTAAATTGGTGGGATTTTTTACAAATTCAACTATGCCATTATTTTTGTTGATTATTCTTATCTAACCATCTGGATTGCCTCCAGAGCATTGCAACCAGGATGCCCGATTCCTTTTCTGACATCTAGATTGTTCAATCGATCTGGTATTTTTGACAGCTTACATTAAACTAAATAACAAAACAGTCAAAAACATCACACATACGTGTAATTGGAAACACTAATATACCTAAAAGAACCGATCGCTAACATATGTCAAACTATTATCATTTGAATTTTTTGAATTGATTATTTTTAAAAAAATACAGAAGATTCAGTGTTCTAATACTTAGCAATTCAAAAAATGGATAATGTATATGATATACGCTTAGGTATATTTGTATTAATGAAATTTTCATGCCTTTTAATCTAAGAACAGTCAAAATTACTTTAAATTTTTTTTGCTATCTATTATTCTTTATTAATTTTTTACGATAATAAAAAAATTTCACCATTATCATTTCAATTTTGATGATTGCAAAAATTTTCGAAATAATTTGGAAAAATCATGCCTTATCAAATTTAAGAAATCTAAACTCGTATTTGGATTTTAAAATTTGCAAGGCTTAAAAAGCGTAATGATTACGCCTTATTTAAGTAGCAAACGTGGTTATGTGGAAACGTTACTTTACTTCCATCACATTTAATTGGATTACAGGAAAAATGGTTTACGTAGTAACGATATCTTTTAATCTTTCAACTTTTATTTTTACTGATAATATTTAGATCAATCAATTTTTTTTAATTTAACTTTAAAACATAAAAAGGTTTTCAATATAATAAACAAGTTAAAACCTCTTTAGATACTATATTTTCATTCCTTGTTATTTGAAAATTTATTTATATAACTTTAAATTTTGTTTAAATAATAAATAGCATATTTTGAATAAACTTGTGATGCTGGTTCTTTAATAGAAATTTAATTTACATTTACATGATGTGTATTAATCCATTTTGTAAATAACAAATAATTTTATATTTAATCTGGTTTTATAAGCTTTTTTTATTCATTTAAAGCTTTTTTATAACTTTTAAACAGGCCAGCAGGACGATGCACGTATGAATCTCGCCTTGGCAATGACTTCTATATGGAACGGCGCAACTGCATGCAATTATGTTGAGGCAGATTCCTTTGTAAAATCCAAAGAAAATAGTTTAAATACTTTGTTTTATCCGATTTAGCATCTAGACGCAGAAATTGAGAAAGTTGTCTTGAAAGATACCATTACTAATGAAAAATTTGAATGTCGCGCAAAAGTGATTGTTAATGCGACCGGACCCTTTACTGATAATATTTTAAAAGAGTACGACAGCAGCTCTCAGCCAATTATGAGAGGAAGTACTGGAATTCATGTTTCATTGCCAAGGCAGTTCAGGTTAAATTATCAATTCAACCTTATCATGCTATTAGTCCTAAAACAATGGGGTTATTAGATCCTAACACAGAAGATGGGAGGGTGTTTTTCATTCTTCCTTGGCTAAATCACACGCTAGTAGGAACTACTGATCAGAGCTGTGAAATAACTGATTCCCCTGAACCCACTGAAAAAGAGCTTGAATATGTGATCCGTGAAACTAAATTGTTTTTGAATGACCCAAGTTTACGTAACTATTATGTGCATTTATTTTATTAAATTTTAGTTCAAGTTAATGATATAAAGTCATGCTGGAGTGGGATCCGACCTCTGGTGTGTAAAACCCCATCAACAGGCGCTACTTCTCAGATTGTTAGAGATCACACTGTTGATATTAGAGGAAACATGGTTACAATAACGGGTGGAAAATGGACTACATGTCTTTTGATGGCAGAAGATACTGTCAATCACGTTCTAGATGTCTTGGAAACAAAAAAGGTTGACATAAAAGACATATCCAGAAATCGAGTTACACTTCACCGAGTTTTTGGTTCAGAAAGATGGGAATCTACTAGCTTTTTGAATATTGTGAATAATCTGAACGTAGATCCAGACACCGCCAAACACTTATCTAACACTTATGGTGACAGGGCGCATAACATTGCTCAGATGTTCAAGCAACCCGAAGATAAACTTGAACAAAAACGTGGCACAATATTATATCCTGGGTATCCATATACCGAGGAAGAAATACAATATTCATGTCGACATGAATATGTTGTAAGGGCTACAGATATGATTGCTCGAAGAATCAGATTCTCTTTTGTAGACGCGGAAGCATGTCATAAATGCTTACCAAGGATCATTGATATAATGGCTAAAGAATTGGAGTGGGATAGCCATAGAAAGAAGGAAGAACTTAGGCAAGCATGTACCTTTATTGAAAAAGAAATGGGAATGGATTTAACCCGAAAAGTACTTGAAAAGAAAGTAGTTATTAAAAACCTTTAAAAGCATAAAATATAATAAAATTTACAAACTAGCTAAGTTTATACAAAAAAGTATTTTTTTCTTTAGCTTAGTTTGTGGGATTAGAATCTTGTTGAGGCCCATTCACATCCGGATTATTTTCTTGAACATGATTTTCCTTCAATATTTATAAATTTTTATTAAAAAAAACGTTCTGAGGTGCACTACTATGTGGAATACTATAAGAAGGATTTTCCTCGATTGCCACGTCAGCAGTGTAATAATTTGGAGCATTAACTTGATAAGGAAATACAGGATACCCATAATCCCCATAACCGTTAACTTGAGGCAATGGTGTATTTACCGGAATATGGAACATAGGTGGCGGCATTGGAACTAATCCTGGTTGATCGAACGGAGGTAGCGTAGCTGGATAGACATACGGATATAACATCTGGTAATTTGGAGGTGGTATTGGTGGAGGTATCACAGCTGGATCAATGGTCATTCGCTGCATCATCTGCAGCGTTGAATCTTCATCAGTAGGTGGTGCAGCATTTGTTATGTGGAAGGGAGGGTACATAACTTCGGGATCAGCATAATACGATAAATCTCCCATATATACAACTCCATTGGGGCAATTGTCTACAGACCTTGGGTATACTGTATTCATGAGATGTGGTTCTGGACGGAATGTAGGAAATCCATATTGGAACCCTGGGCCTAAAAAATAAGACAGATAATTAAATTCACACCATTATTTCTATTATTGCGCCAATCTCTACCTCTTCTCGGAAAATGATTTGGCGTTGTAGGAGGAGGAGCAGCAGAATGAGCATTTTGAACGGGATGTGGAGGACGATGATTCCTAAAATCTTCGTTTCTTCTACTATTGTTATTTCTTACACTACCATCTCTTCTTTGTTCTTCTACCCATGGTCGTCTAATTTCATGTAAAAAAGTTGTAAGTAATAAAGTAATCTATACTTGTATTTTTTGTCTTAATAAAACTATTTGGAAAAACAAATAATAAAGATAAATATCAGAAAAAGACACCCCAAAAAAATTAATAAATTAATCTATATTTTCTAAAAAAATGCCTAAGATCAAAAATAACGTAGGGATTCAGTTTATAAAATAATTGATCATTAATGTTTATGATTTCTTGTTTGCTGTCACATGCTTGTAACTTGCTTAAGCTAGACAAACTGCAGTATTTTATATAAAGACATAAAAACGTCCATAGTATCACAAAAGTTCAATCACTATTTTTTAAAAATGTCAGTTATTACATATTAATTAGCAATAAAAAGGCCGGGGAGAGTCAATATTTTCTGATTCCATTGTAAAAAAAATTATTTTAACTCCTAAGATTTTAGTTTTTTATTATTAATATGGCTACAACCCTTGTAAATGATAAAAGACCTATTATAATTTGTCATAAGACAATGCCCTTAAGGCAAGTAATTCCTAAGAAATCAGTGAAAAAAAGAAAGTTGTGTTTTATAACTCGCGAAAGTTTTACCACCCTCGATTGTGAGTATTTTTTATTATTTTCATATTAGTATAGATTATCATTCTTTTACAGATACATATAAACGCATTGCAAATAATTATTAAACCACGATCCTCAAACGTATCGTCTGTGCAATTTTTGGAAAAATAATTTTGTCAAAAACCTACATCAGTAATTCATAATCTCGAACAATGAAAGGGATTGAACTAACATAGAATAAATATCACAAGATTCGTTGGTTTAATTGGAGTCATTACGGAATAATGCTAGTATTTTTTTTAAATCATATGGCACGAAAAAAATTTGTCAATAAATGTATTAATCTACAGGTAAGAATCATCCTTGTAAAAACTTAAAAGAAATATTTTAAGGATTCTCATTGAATTGGAGCAAAAAATCAGAATAAACAATCCTAATTTTTCATATCAGTGCAATTAAATTTTTAAAGGAAATAATTAAAAAAGCAAACCCATTATTGAGGCGTCCATCTATCTCTTCACTATAAGGTCGACCACATGAAGGCCTTCCCTCCAAAACTAAGACCTTAACTTTTTCTCCTGTAAAAATTAGTAAATTTTTAAGAATCAAACTTGGTCTAATATTTACCATTTCCGGTGGATTTTGATTATTTGGTCTATTGAATCTATTGTTATTGTTACTATAATGTTGGGGCCTTCTATCCCTGTTGTTGTACTCTCTATGCTGACCACTAAAAAATTAGCATGGTTAGTTTCTTAAAAACCGATTGTTAGAATACCGGTTTCTTCTAGAATTAGGCCGGGACTGTGAATTCTCATCGTATAGGTCCCTTCTCCAGGTATTATCCATATCACGGCCGGGGCTGTGCCTATAGCCACTCTTGTGTGGTTGTGGTCTTTTGGGTCTGAAATCAACTGGTTCTTTCGTTCTGGCAAATTGAAATGGCATTCCATCCGAGACTAGAATCTCCCTTCCGGGTGTTCCTGCATCACCAGAATTGAAATCAGTTGAGGCATCAACCACGTTCCTGTACTGGGCGTTCTCTTCCTCAAACTTTTCAACGGTTCGAGCTAATAAAATCATTCTTTTAATTTGATATAATCACAGGTATCGTCCTTATCTTGAGTGCCTTGTGTGGTGACACTATTACTGCGTTCTTCTACATTGTTGTTATCGGTATGCCTTTCATCTTCGGAGCTATTGGACTCCGAATCAGGTGGAGTAAGTGGGGCTGCAATTCCTAAGTTGTCAGTATCCTTATCCATCTAAAAGGGGATCAATTTTTTGTCTAATATATAAGGAAAAAAATATTAAAAACTAGAGTAATTAATCCATCAAAGAAAAAAAAGTAAAATAGAGAACATAAACATGAAACAACATACGCTAAATGCAACAATTGAAACACACAGCCAGGTCGCCGCGGCCGCCAAGTACCTAGCCACGTTTTCACTTTTGTAAACCTCTTATCTCAAGGTAAAAAATTAATTTGTTATAAGAAAGTTGTTTATTTTATGATCTATTTTGATATTGGGGTCGTATTGAGTAAGGTTGCAATAAAGGCTGATTACACGAATGCGAGGTTTGCCGGGTCAGAGAAGCGTCAAACTTTTCGGAACTTTTTAAGAAGAAAATGATTAGTATTGGCGAGTAATAACAACCCTCTTTATTAATTTTAATTATTTCACCACGAACAACTAAAAATATTTAGATCAAGATTTTTGTTCGTATTGTTAATGATAGAGTAACGTGATTATACTATATAGTGTAAATAATAATTTTAATATTTTTCCGGGAAATAAGATGAAATGAGAATTGTGTTTACATCAATTAACAAGATTATGGAGTTTATAACATTTAAAAAAACAAGTATGTGCAATGAACAGTAAAATGTAAATCGAGTGTTACACCAAAAAATCGATTTCATATAACTTTTAAAGATTGAAAATTGTGACATGAAAGAGAAAAATACTTGTTACTTGATTAAAAGTTATCCAATATAGAAGGGATCTATTAAGTAACTTGAAAATCTAATTAAATTCATAGAATTTTTTAAATAAATTGAAAACAAACATGAAAAAAATCACTTATGATTTAATAAAACATGAATCATACAATAAGAAAAATGAATAAAAAGAAGTTAAACTAATGTAACTAAATTGTTACAAAAGGAATTCGAAAGTAAAAATATATGCTCAAAATCTCTTACCACCTAACCCAATCAGAATTAATGATATCCTAAAGAATTCCCCACCTGGTGGCGCTTAAATACCGTGAAAAATGTTTACATAACATTCACATGACGTTGCAAGTGTCACATGCTGAGTCAGCATGACAATGCACTAATGATTACATCATTTCATCAAACACTTACAGACGTTATAGACAGCTATTTTAAGTCAAAACGTAACTAATATTAAAAATATTAAAATTAACACAAGTTTTTATTTTAAAACAAGTTAGTTTGAGTTGAAATTACGCTATATAAAGTATCTACATATAATCCCCTTACGTCAGAGTGTATTAATAAAAATTAACCTAATTAATGTTTATAATGCAACGAAAACATTAGTTTTAAATAATTAATCACCAACTTTTGAAATCATATGTGACAAAATATTACTTAAATAGTTGGTAACAAACTTTATAACTTGTATACAATTCCTTAAAAGCATTTTCTCGAATTAAACAATACATAAAAATTAATAAAGTCGGTTACTCACTGAAGAAACTTATTTGTCTCGTCATAAAAGTAAATAAATAAGTAAAAAGTTATATAAAAGCCAATTTTTCACAATTACATCGAAATATATGAAGAAATAAATCTTTTATCAGTCTCTAGTTTAAAAAGAACTTAAATATCATTGATACTAGTTGATTATAAGTACTTAATTTTGAGAATAATGTTGGAAAAAGCCTTGTTATTGCGGATAACCCTTCCATGCACTTAGTATTATATCCGTTATTTCATCAACTCATTGATAAATATCGTTAAAAGTGTATATAAACTTGTATCTGTAAATCTAGAAGTGGTGGAATACCTTTTATAAGCGAGTTGGCTTGGAAAATTAAGGTCAAACAAAATCGATATTATTAAAGTAAAACATTTAAAGTTAGTACAACGTTAGTGGGTATATTGGGTGTAGTTTCCTTTTTATCCAACAAAAATGGATAATGACACATGTTGAAGGATTATTTATGTAAATTTGTTCATGTTTTTAATTTCTGTATAAAAAATATGTCTATATTCTTTAATGAACGTATTTTTTACTCAACTGTGAGCCGAAAGACGTAAATCACAAATATTTAGAATAAAAGCAAAATACTGCTTATAACGCATCTTTCAGTCTTTTTATATAAGTCAAAAATATTTAATATAAAATTAGAAATCGATTATCTTATAAAATATCTAATACTTAATCAAAATTGCACCATTTGAATGAGTTTATTGATCCTAATAGGTAAAACCATTAAATCAAAAACTAAATTTTAATTTCTTTGTTGAATCTCATGAAGGAATGAGATTGGTACATATATTGAAGTTGAAATAACGCTAAATATGTTTATAAATGATTCTGGATATTTATTGAACAATCTGTAAATAAAAGTGGTCTGAAACTCTTATAAATAGTTTTTAGGAAGCAAAGCTATTGTCTTTGCAGTGTTCTACCATTAACAACTTATTCGAATGGAAAATCATTTGCCATGAACTCTTAAAGTTATTATTACATGAAAATAGATATAATCAAGATAAAATTGCAAATTTCAATTTTACTCAAAATTAAGGTTCCTATAATGCTATGAAGATTTATATTTTTACGATCAGTAACAGAATAATTTGTTGATATCTTGATTGATGAGACCTTTATACTTCTTACTCCAAGTTTCTGTTATTTTTATTCTGTAAAATATCAATTGTTAAAAATTTTCGTATTTTTTATACGTAACATCATTTCATATCTACGCCATGTAAAATCAAAAGAATGTGATGAATATTATAGCGTTAATCAAATCCATTTCATATATTTATAAAATGAAATTTTTTTGGTTGACACATCATTATTGTACAGATAAGAAAAGTTCATTACATCGTTTGACTTTATTTAAAAATGTTTTAAAAAGAATTGTAGAATTCAATTTATACACTTGTATGGACACCAAATAAAAATAAGCTATGCAAATTCAAGAAAACATATATAGTTTAATCAAACGATAGATTTAGGTAATTCAATTACGTTTTTTACGATGGGATATGCTTTCATTAACCCTGGGTCTAATAATAAGTTTAAGTAGGCAGAACGATTAAATTTAAATCATAATGAGAGAAAAGTAGTTTTACTCCCTTTTTAAAAAAGTCTTTGATAAGAATTGTTTCTAAATACTGAGCTTTACTAAATTCCATTTATTTTCTACTGGGCTATCTACTAATGAAAACAGAAGATCTAGTGATATTACCTCAAACGATCGAAAACTCACAAAGGTAGTATTAGAATGAGTTACTTGATAAAATCATTAATGATTTTTATGGACGATGGTTGCATGTTTCTTGATAGAATTTGCAGCTCGAATGATTTTTAGCTTGTTTCTGAAAATGGCTGTATTTGGAAGCTTTTGGTTATCTTGAAGTTTCCGTAATAATCATTCAAAAATGTTTAATTATTGTCAGAAAGCTTAAAAAATACCACAGAAAAAGTAAAAGCAGTAAATTATACAGTTGGAACGTATAACAACCACAGGTTTTATGATCAGAATTTAAGAACTAAATTGTTAGTATTATTTTTTCGTTATATAATGTATATAAAATACTCATCATAAGGAAATAGCAAGTTAAACTTAACATCCATTATTGCAGTGAAGCGGGAAATAATCAATGATAATTTACTACCTTTGATATATTAAGTCATTTTATTTTATCTAAATTTACATACTTGTTTTAAAAAACCACCAAAAATTATAAGTTTTTGAATGATTCAAAAATTTATAGAGCATTAAAGATAAAAGTAGGTATTTAAATGGAAGATTTCTATAGCTTTTTATATCTTGGAACGCGCGCCTAAAAATTTATTGTCGAAGTCTTAAAATCAGAAAGGTGATGAAAAAAATTGAACTTAGATTTACGGTAAAATAATTAAAAAAAATTATATTGTGCATAATTTGAGGGAATTTAATTTGAATTATTAATTCTATTTCGGAAAAATAATATAAATGCGAACTAATGTCCATAGAATATATAAATAGGCTCTTATATTTTATATAATATAAATCGATAAGTATATTGAAAATTTTTTCTGTTCATACACACTTCTAATCTTTAAGTTAATACAAATTTAATAACATGAGTGTTGCATAGTATATCTCTAAAGCAAACAAAATTAATTCTCTTGTACCACCAATTTCCCAGAATTTAAAAAAGAGTGGTACCAAAAGGGGATTTTGACATGTTCTTATATTTATTTTTATGTAAAAGGCTTCTTCATTCAAAAAAAACATGTTGCGATTAACTTTAAGGTTCGAAATTTGTTGACGTGATATTTTTGTTGACTCAGTAAAATATTTCAGTGACGTCTTCGTCTAAAATAGATTTTTTTTATCTTGGTGTCTAGAACTTAAATTTCACTACAAATTATTCCAAAAACAGCTGATTTATTATGCAAAGTGATTTGTTTTAATAATATGAATTGCTTTTTAAAGAAAAACATAATAGAATGTAAACTTTTTTAAAAAATTGATTTTTTAATAAATAAAAACTGTAATTAAAGTAAAATATAGCGGCTAATTTTATTAATTTTTTATAATCTGTATTTTGATAAATTATTATAAGTTTAATGCGATCTTTAAAATGATTTTTTACATTTCTGATTTCGATATAACTATAGTAGATTATCATAAGAAAATACTATCACTGATCTTAAACATTGATTAATTTCATGAAAATCCAACTTAATGGACAGATTGTGTTAAATAATCGGACAAAAATTGCAGAATTACAAAATCTCATTAGTTCTTCGGTGCAATCAGTCTTTACTGATGTATATGTATAAATTATGTAAGCTTAAGGTTAGGTTCAACAATTAATGAACTAAATCTGAGCATGTTTGTCGACGCCCTGTATCCATATCCGTAGGTTCCCAATAATTAATGTGGTTAAAAAATTTACCTAACAAAAAGTATCATTTTAAAGATTTAATCGTTGAAAAATTCTATATTTTGTCAGGGAACCGTCAATAGTTTTAACTAAAGATAGATTTCATTGCATCAATTGATTCTCTGTATTCCGATAAATAATTATCCCTGGCATAAATTCATTTTTTTGTACATTTCGGTGTTTAATAATCTCATATTCTTTTGTATATTTCTGACGCTTAAAAAACAATTTATATTAAATTGGTCGTCTATTGCTATTTTCAGATCTGTATCTATTCATTCTTCTTTGAATATTATCCGTTTTCGGTATTGTGGCTAATAATTTAATTCGTTTTTCACTAAATATGTAATCCCCTTTATAATGATAAATGAATATTTTTTTAGATGAATCTACGTTGAAAATATAAAGTAAATTAATAAAATGATAGGGGCATTTTATTCATGATTCGAAAGAGTAGGAAAATTAGGTGACTTGTTGTACGATATTTCTCTTGATGATTTTAAACCTTATTTTTTCAGTCACTTATAGGAAAAATTTTCGAATATTGTCCATATTTATACAAAGCCCCATGATTCCATCATCCATTGTAGTAAAAAATAAAAACACAGATCATACATTCTTTATTAATCCACACTTACAAAAGATACAGGGTAAATATTAATAAAGTGAATAAATTTAAAGATTAAGAATAAACTGATGAATATAACAATGAAGGGTGAATGCAACCTTTTCTCTATAAACTAGAATATAAAAATTATGATTTGGCTAAATTATGTGTCTTTTGGCTTATTTTCAGCGAAATATATATTATATAAATTACTAAGCCTTCATAATTCTGAGTTTTCCACTAGCTAGATCGTTATTGAGCTATGATTGATTTTATGAAAATCATAGCTAATCGAAAAATTTTGTTTAGTAATCGAACCTCATTAAAAATGATGATTCAAATCTTTACATCCAAAAAAAATCAATACGATAAAGTAAAAGAATTTTTTCAAAGAATATTACAGCTGTTAATTCCTGTGATCTCTCCTAAACCAAAAATAAAAACCTTTTTTCCATTCCTGGCGGTACTAAATCTTAAGGCCATAATCAAAAAAAACTGAACCTACGATTAAAAAAAACTTCAACTAAATTTTTATTTGGTATTTGCTTACGGTTCACAGGTTTCTGATCCTTGTATGTATGTCAGTGTTCATTTGTATTCCGTTGTAAAGTACCATATGAAATAAAAAGGTGTGTAAATCGTATTAAGATCCATTTTAAATTACATTAATAAGTTTTGATTTTGTTTTAAATAATTTTTGTGAAATTAAAAAAGTTTTAAGTAAACATATTTTTATATTTCCCGATTTTAAAAGTTTTCATCTGTTGAATTTCGATGTTATGAAGATGTATTTGCGATCTAGTATTTTATAATAGATTTATTGGTTAGAATTTTTATTTTAATAATCAAAAATTCATTTAATAATGAATGTTGAATGAAAAGGTACCGATATGATTATGTTACCATAAATATTTTTTCAAGCCAAGTTATGTTTCTTATAATTGAAATATTATTATTTTAAAGTTATTTTTTTCAGCCAATATTATTTGGCATTTAGTATAATAATAATTGTGTAGATAACTTTGGAAATATTTTTTTTCTTAAATAATACACTTGTAGGACATAAAAAAGTAAGACCTGAAAATAGATAGGTTTTATGTCGACGTCTACAATAAATCCAACAGTAAATAATTTTTTTTCCTAAGTATTTTATATTAAAATTAAATATCAACGGTTTTGATAAAATTTTTGAAAATTTGAGTTGACAAATCTGACATGAATTCAATGACTTGCCACTTGAACTCAGAAGAATACATAAAAATATACTTTATAAGTTTTCATAAGTGCTTTACCAGATTATTGTTACTACTTTCTATGTAATAAAATACAGAAAAAATAAAAAAAATTTAATTAAGTCTAGGCACAATATCACAATAAATGATTATATCAATATATTGAAAATTTTTTTAATAAAATCATCTAAATGTACTGTCAATAAATAGTCTATCATTTAATTAAATAATATCACCAATCAACTTGAATTTCTCAGAGTTATGAAAATGACAAATTTGTAATGTCATTGAACAAACTGCAAAATCATCTTTCAAGATATTTCCAACCTTCAACAATTCAAAACAATCGATTTCTGCTTTTTTTACGTCTCTTACTAAATCTGGACGCTGCATGTGGCATATTGGTTTCATAAATTCTCTTAGCCCAGAAGAGTCTCTAAAAACTTCATATATTGCATGATTTAGACCAAGTTCATGAAAGAATATACTTGAATGTAATTTATGGTCAAGATGGTTAAAATTTCTCCTGAAATTCATATATAATTTTTGAACCTTTTCAAGCATATTACGACATTCCGAATTATAATAGAAACAACTGCCATCATTCACAAATCTAATTGGTGAAAAGTTGGGTTTCCATTCTAGATGCGGATGTCCTCTTGGACAGTTGACTGATGAAAGTATCGATAAGATTACTAGGAAAATCATTTAAAATATTTGATTACTATTCAGTTTAAATAATTTTAATGGAAAAAAA
>LDMZ01020306.1:0-12818 GCA_001455285.1 Sphaeromyxa zaharoni | reverse complement strand
ATGATATATAGACTTTTCTATTTAGAAAAATTATAAGCTATTTAACACATGATTTTTAAAATGTTATAAATTTGTATTAAGCTGATATTGTGCAGTGTAGCTAACCATCTAGGATATCAATTTTTAGCCTTTTTTCAACTGTAATTGAATTTGTTAGCACAATTAATCATATATTTTAGATTTATTATTCATATACAATATAAGTTGAAATTGTCAAAAATTAATTTAAATTGGTGGGATTTTTTACAAATTCAACTATGCCATTATTTTTGTTGATTATTCTTATCTAACCATCTGGATTGCCTCCAGAGCATTGCAACCAGGATGCCCGATTCCTTTTCTGACATCTAGATTGTTCAATCGATCTGGTATTTTTGACAGCTTACATTAAACTAAATAACAAAACAGTCAAAAACATCACACATACGTGTAATTGGAAACACTAATATACCTAAAAGAACCGATCGCTAACATATGTCAAACTATTATCATTTGAATTTTTTGAATTGATTATTTTTAAAAAAATACAGAAGATTCAGTGTTCTAATACTTAGCAATTCAAAAAATGGATAATGTATATGATATACGCTTAGGTATATTTGTATTAATGAAATTTTCATGCCTTTTAATCTAAGAACAGTCAAAATTACTTTAAATTTTTTTTGCTATCTATTATTCTTTATTAATTTTTTACGATAATAAAAAAATTTCACCATTATCATTTCAATTTTGATGATTGCAAAAATTTTCGAAATAATTTGGAAAAATCATGCCTTATCAAATTTAAGAAATCTAAACTCGTATTTGGATTTTAAAATTTGCAAGGCTTAAAAAGCGTAATGATTACGCCTTATTTAAGTAGCAAACGTGGTTATGTGGAAACGTTACTTTACTTCCATCACATTTAATTGGATTACAGGAAAAATGGTTTACGTAGTAACGATATCTTTTAATCTTTCAACTTTTATTTTTACTGATAATATTTAGATCAATCAATTTTTTTTAATTTAACTTTAAAACATAAAAAGGTTTTCAATATAATAAACAAGTTAAAACCTCTTTAGATACTATATTTTCATTCCTTGTTATTTGAAAATTTATTTATATAACTTTAAATTTTGTTTAAATAATAAATAGCATATTTTGAATAAACTTGTGATGCTGGTTCTTTAATAGAAATTTAATTTACATTTACATGATGTGTATTAATCCATTTTGTAAATAACAAATAATTTTATATTTAATCTGGTTTTATAAGCTTTTTTTATTCATTTAAAGCTTTTTTATAACTTTTAAACAGGCCAGCAGGACGATGCACGTATGAATCTCGCCTTGGCAATGACTTCTATATGGAACGGCGCAACTGCATGCAATTATGTTGAGGCAGATTCCTTTGTAAAATCCAAAGAAAATAGTTTAAATACTTTGTTTTATCCGATTTAGCATCTAGACGCAGAAATTGAGAAAGTTGTCTTGAAAGATACCATTACTAATGAAAAATTTGAATGTCGCGCAAAAGTGATTGTTAATGCGACCGGACCCTTTACTGATAATATTTTAAAAGAGTACGACAGCAGCTCTCAGCCAATTATGAGAGGAAGTACTGGAATTCATGTTTCATTGCCAAGGCAGTTCAGGTTAAATTATCAATTCAACCTTATCATGCTATTAGTCCTAAAACAATGGGGTTATTAGATCCTAACACAGAAGATGGGAGGGTGTTTTTCATTCTTCCTTGGCTAAATCACACGCTAGTAGGAACTACTGATCAGAGCTGTGAAATAACTGATTCCCCTGAACCCACTGAAAAAGAGCTTGAATATGTGATCCGTGAAACTAAATTGTTTTTGAATGACCCAAGTTTACGTAACTATTATGTGCATTTATTTTATTAAATTTTAGTTCAAGTTAATGATATAAAGTCATGCTGGAGTGGGATCCGACCTCTGGTGTGTAAAACCCCATCAACAGGCGCTACTTCTCAGATTGTTAGAGATCACACTGTTGATATTAGAGGAAACATGGTTACAATAACGGGTGGAAAATGGACTACATGTCTTTTGATGGCAGAAGATACTGTCAATCACGTTCTAGATGTCTTGGAAACAAAAAAGGTTGACATAAAAGACATATCCAGAAATCGAGTTACACTTCACCGAGTTTTTGGTTCAGAAAGATGGGAATCTACTAGCTTTTTGAATATTGTGAATAATCTGAACGTAGATCCAGACACCGCCAAACACTTATCTAACACTTATGGTGACAGGGCGCATAACATTGCTCAGATGTTCAAGCAACCCGAAGATAAACTTGAACAAAAACGTGGCACAATATTATATCCTGGGTATCCATATACCGAGGAAGAAATACAATATTCATGTCGACATGAATATGTTGTAAGGGCTACAGATATGATTGCTCGAAGAATCAGATTCTCTTTTGTAGACGCGGAAGCATGTCATAAATGCTTACCAAGGATCATTGATATAATGGCTAAAGAATTGGAGTGGGATAGCCATAGAAAGAAGGAAGAACTTAGGCAAGCATGTACCTTTATTGAAAAAGAAATGGGAATGGATTTAACCCGAAAAGTACTTGAAAAGAAAGTAGTTATTAAAAACCTTTAAAAGCATAAAATATAATAAAATTTACAAACTAGCTAAGTTTATACAAAAAAGTATTTTTTTCTTTAGCTTAGTTTGTGGGATTAGAATCTTGTTGAGGCCCATTCACATCCGGATTATTTTCTTGAACATGATTTTCCTTCAATATTTATAAATTTTTATTAAAAAAAACGTTCTGAGGTGCACTACTATGTGGAATACTATAAGAAGGATTTTCCTCGATTGCCACGTCAGCAGTGTAATAATTTGGAGCATTAACTTGATAAGGAAATACAGGATACCCATAATCCCCATAACCGTTAACTTGAGGCAATGGTGTATTTACCGGAATATGGAACATAGGTGGCGGCATTGGAACTAATCCTGGTTGATCGAACGGAGGTAGCGTAGCTGGATAGACATACGGATATAACATCTGGTAATTTGGAGGTGGTATTGGTGGAGGTATCACAGCTGGATCAATGGTCATTCGCTGCATCATCTGCAGCGTTGAATCTTCATCAGTAGGTGGTGCAGCATTTGTTATGTGGAAGGGAGGGTACATAACTTCGGGATCAGCATAATACGATAAATCTCCCATATATACAACTCCATTGGGGCAATTGTCTACAGACCTTGGGTATACTGTATTCATGAGATGTGGTTCTGGACGGAATGTAGGAAATCCATATTGGAACCCTGGGCCTAAAAAATAAGACAGATAATTAAATTCACACCATTATTTCTATTATTGCGCCAATCTCTACCTCTTCTCGGAAAATGATTTGGCGTTGTAGGAGGAGGAGCAGCAGAATGAGCATTTTGAACGGGATGTGGAGGACGATGATTCCTAAAATCTTCGTTTCTTCTACTATTGTTATTTCTTACACTACCATCTCTTCTTTGTTCTTCTACCCATGGTCGTCTAATTTCATGTAAAAAAGTTGTAAGTAATAAAGTAATCTATACTTGTATTTTTTGTCTTAATAAAACTATTTGGAAAAACAAATAATAAAGATAAATATCAGAAAAAGACACCCCAAAAAAATTAATAAATTAATCTATATTTTCTAAAAAAATGCCTAAGATCAAAAATAACGTAGGGATTCAGTTTATAAAATAATTGATCATTAATGTTTATGATTTCTTGTTTGCTGTCACATGCTTGTAACTTGCTTAAGCTAGACAAACTGCAGTATTTTATATAAAGACATAAAAACGTCCATAGTATCACAAAAGTTCAATCACTATTTTTTAAAAATGTCAGTTATTACATATTAATTAGCAATAAAAAGGCCGGGGAGAGTCAATATTTTCTGATTCCATTGTAAAAAAAATTATTTTAACTCCTAAGATTTTAGTTTTTTATTATTAATATGGCTACAACCCTTGTAAATGATAAAAGACCTATTATAATTTGTCATAAGACAATGCCCTTAAGGCAAGTAATTCCTAAGAAATCAGTGAAAAAAAGAAAGTTGTGTTTTATAACTCGCGAAAGTTTTACCACCCTCGATTGTGAGTATTTTTTATTATTTTCATATTAGTATAGATTATCATTCTTTTACAGATACATATAAACGCATTGCAAATAATTATTAAACCACGATCCTCAAACGTATCGTCTGTGCAATTTTTGGAAAAATAATTTTGTCAAAAACCTACATCAGTAATTCATAATCTCGAACAATGAAAGGGATTGAACTAACATAGAATAAATATCACAAGATTCGTTGGTTTAATTGGAGTCATTACGGAATAATGCTAGTATTTTTTTTAAATCATATGGCACGAAAAAAATTTGTCAATAAATGTATTAATCTACAGGTAAGAATCATCCTTGTAAAAACTTAAAAGAAATATTTTAAGGATTCTCATTGAATTGGAGCAAAAAATCAGAATAAACAATCCTAATTTTTCATATCAGTGCAATTAAATTTTTAAAGGAAATAATTAAAAAAGCAAACCCATTATTGAGGCGTCCATCTATCTCTTCACTATAAGGTCGACCACATGAAGGCCTTCCCTCCAAAACTAAGACCTTAACTTTTTCTCCTGTAAAAATTAGTAAATTTTTAAGAATCAAACTTGGTCTAATATTTACCATTTCCGGTGGATTTTGATTATTTGGTCTATTGAATCTATTGTTATTGTTACTATAATGTTGGGGCCTTCTATCCCTGTTGTTGTACTCTCTATGCTGACCACTAAAAAATTAGCATGGTTAGTTTCTTAAAAACCGATTGTTAGAATACCGGTTTCTTCTAGAATTAGGCCGGGACTGTGAATTCTCATCGTATAGGTCCCTTCTCCAGGTATTATCCATATCACGGCCGGGGCTGTGCCTATAGCCACTCTTGTGTGGTTGTGGTCTTTTGGGTCTGAAATCAACTGGTTCTTTCGTTCTGGCAAATTGAAATGGCATTCCATCCGAGACTAGAATCTCCCTTCCGGGTGTTCCTGCATCACCAGAATTGAAATCAGTTGAGGCATCAACCACGTTCCTGTACTGGGCGTTCTCTTCCTCAAACTTTTCAACGGTTCGAGCTAATAAAATCATTCTTTTAATTTGATATAATCACAGGTATCGTCCTTATCTTGAGTGCCTTGTGTGGTGACACTATTACTGCGTTCTTCTACATTGTTGTTATCGGTATGCCTTTCATCTTCGGAGCTATTGGACTCCGAATCAGGTGGAGTAAGTGGGGCTGCAATTCCTAAGTTGTCAGTATCCTTATCCATCTAAAAGGGGATCAATTTTTTGTCTAATATATAAGGAAAAAAATATTAAAAACTAGAGTAATTAATCCATCAAAGAAAAAAAAGTAAAATAGAGAACATAAACATGAAACAACATACGCTAAATGCAACAATTGAAACACACAGCCAGGTCGCCGCGGCCGCCAAGTACCTAGCCACGTTTTCACTTTTGTAAACCTCTTATCTCAAGGTAAAAAATTAATTTGTTATAAGAAAGTTGTTTATTTTATGATCTATTTTGATATTGGGGTCGTATTGAGTAAGGTTGCAATAAAGGCTGATTACACGAATGCGAGGTTTGCCGGGTCAGAGAAGCGTCAAACTTTTCGGAACTTTTTAAGAAGAAAATGATTAGTATTGGCGAGTAATAACAACCCTCTTTATTAATTTTAATTATTTCACCACGAACAACTAAAAATATTTAGATCAAGATTTTTGTTCGTATTGTTAATGATAGAGTAACGTGATTATACTATATAGTGTAAATAATAATTTTAATATTTTTCCGGGAAATAAGATGAAATGAGAATTGTGTTTACATCAATTAACAAGATTATGGAGTTTATAACATTTAAAAAAACAAGTATGTGCAATGAACAGTAAAATGTAAATCGAGTGTTACACCAAAAAATCGATTTCATATAACTTTTAAAGATTGAAAATTGTGACATGAAAGAGAAAAATACTTGTTACTTGATTAAAAGTTATCCAATATAGAAGGGATCTATTAAGTAACTTGAAAATCTAATTAAATTCATAGAATTTTTTAAATAAATTGAAAACAAACATGAAAAAAATCACTTATGATTTAATAAAACATGAATCATACAATAAGAAAAATGAATAAAAAGAAGTTAAACTAATGTAACTAAATTGTTACAAAAGGAATTCGAAAGTAAAAATATATGCTCAAAATCTCTTACCACCTAACCCAATCAGAATTAATGATATCCTAAAGAATTCCCCACCTGGTGGCGCTTAAATACCGTGAAAAATGTTTACATAACATTCACATGACGTTGCAAGTGTCACATGCTGAGTCAGCATGACAATGCACTAATGATTACATCATTTCATCAAACACTTACAGACGTTATAGACAGCTATTTTAAGTCAAAACGTAACTAATATTAAAAATATTAAAATTAACACAAGTTTTTATTTTAAAACAAGTTAGTTTGAGTTGAAATTACGCTATATAAAGTATCTACATATAATCCCCTTACGTCAGAGTGTATTAATAAAAATTAACCTAATTAATGTTTATAATGCAACGAAAACATTAGTTTTAAATAATTAATCACCAACTTTTGAAATCATATGTGACAAAATATTACTTAAATAGTTGGTAACAAACTTTATAACTTGTATACAATTCCTTAAAAGCATTTTCTCGAATTAAACAATACATAAAAATTAATAAAGTCGGTTACTCACTGAAGAAACTTATTTGTCTCGTCATAAAAGTAAATAAATAAGTAAAAAGTTATATAAAAGCCAATTTTTCACAATTACATCGAAATATATGAAGAAATAAATCTTTTATCAGTCTCTAGTTTAAAAAGAACTTAAATATCATTGATACTAGTTGATTATAAGTACTTAATTTTGAGAATAATGTTGGAAAAAGCCTTGTTATTGCGGATAACCCTTCCATGCACTTAGTATTATATCCGTTATTTCATCAACTCATTGATAAATATCGTTAAAAGTGTATATAAACTTGTATCTGTAAATCTAGAAGTGGTGGAATACCTTTTATAAGCGAGTTGGCTTGGAAAATTAAGGTCAAACAAAATCGATATTATTAAAGTAAAACATTTAAAGTTAGTACAACGTTAGTGGGTATATTGGGTGTAGTTTCCTTTTTATCCAACAAAAATGGATAATGACACATGTTGAAGGATTATTTATGTAAATTTGTTCATGTTTTTAATTTCTGTATAAAAAATATGTCTATATTCTTTAATGAACGTATTTTTTACTCAACTGTGAGCCGAAAGACGTAAATCACAAATATTTAGAATAAAAGCAAAATACTGCTTATAACGCATCTTTCAGTCTTTTTATATAAGTCAAAAATATTTAATATAAAATTAGAAATCGATTATCTTATAAAATATCTAATACTTAATCAAAATTGCACCATTTGAATGAGTTTATTGATCCTAATAGGTAAAACCATTAAATCAAAAACTAAATTTTAATTTCTTTGTTGAATCTCATGAAGGAATGAGATTGGTACATATATTGAAGTTGAAATAACGCTAAATATGTTTATAAATGATTCTGGATATTTATTGAACAATCTGTAAATAAAAGTGGTCTGAAACTCTTATAAATAGTTTTTAGGAAGCAAAGCTATTGTCTTTGCAGTGTTCTACCATTAACAACTTATTCGAATGGAAAATCATTTGCCATGAACTCTTAAAGTTATTATTACATGAAAATAGATATAATCAAGATAAAATTGCAAATTTCAATTTTACTCAAAATTAAGGTTCCTATAATGCTATGAAGATTTATATTTTTACGATCAGTAACAGAATAATTTGTTGATATCTTGATTGATGAGACCTTTATACTTCTTACTCCAAGTTTCTGTTATTTTTATTCTGTAAAATATCAATTGTTAAAAATTTTCGTATTTTTTATACGTAACATCATTTCATATCTACGCCATGTAAAATCAAAAGAATGTGATGAATATTATAGCGTTAATCAAATCCATTTCATATATTTATAAAATGAAATTTTTTTGGTTGACACATCATTATTGTACAGATAAGAAAAGTTCATTACATCGTTTGACTTTATTTAAAAATGTTTTAAAAAGAATTGTAGAATTCAATTTATACACTTGTATGGACACCAAATAAAAATAAGCTATGCAAATTCAAGAAAACATATATAGTTTAATCAAACGATAGATTTAGGTAATTCAATTACGTTTTTTACGATGGGATATGCTTTCATTAACCCTGGGTCTAATAATAAGTTTAAGTAGGCAGAACGATTAAATTTAAATCATAATGAGAGAAAAGTAGTTTTACTCCCTTTTTAAAAAAGTCTTTGATAAGAATTGTTTCTAAATACTGAGCTTTACTAAATTCCATTTATTTTCTACTGGGCTATCTACTAATGAAAACAGAAGATCTAGTGATATTACCTCAAACGATCGAAAACTCACAAAGGTAGTATTAGAATGAGTTACTTGATAAAATCATTAATGATTTTTATGGACGATGGTTGCATGTTTCTTGATAGAATTTGCAGCTCGAATGATTTTTAGCTTGTTTCTGAAAATGGCTGTATTTGGAAGCTTTTGGTTATCTTGAAGTTTCCGTAATAATCATTCAAAAATGTTTAATTATTGTCAGAAAGCTTAAAAAATACCACAGAAAAAGTAAAAGCAGTAAATTATACAGTTGGAACGTATAACAACCACAGGTTTTATGATCAGAATTTAAGAACTAAATTGTTAGTATTATTTTTTCGTTATATAATGTATATAAAATACTCATCATAAGGAAATAGCAAGTTAAACTTAACATCCATTATTGCAGTGAAGCGGGAAATAATCAATGATAATTTACTACCTTTGATATATTAAGTCATTTTATTTTATCTAAATTTACATACTTGTTTTAAAAAACCACCAAAAATTATAAGTTTTTGAATGATTCAAAAATTTATAGAGCATTAAAGATAAAAGTAGGTATTTAAATGGAAGATTTCTATAGCTTTTTATATCTTGGAACGCGCGCCTAAAAATTTATTGTCGAAGTCTTAAAATCAGAAAGGTGATGAAAAAAATTGAACTTAGATTTACGGTAAAATAATTAAAAAAAATTATATTGTGCATAATTTGAGGGAATTTAATTTGAATTATTAATTCTATTTCGGAAAAATAATATAAATGCGAACTAATGTCCATAGAATATATAAATAGGCTCTTATATTTTATATAATATAAATCGATAAGTATATTGAAAATTTTTTCTGTTCATACACACTTCTAATCTTTAAGTTAATACAAATTTAATAACATGAGTGTTGCATAGTATATCTCTAAAGCAAACAAAATTAATTCTCTTGTACCACCAATTTCCCAGAATTTAAAAAAGAGTGGTACCAAAAGGGGATTTTGACATGTTCTTATATTTATTTTTATGTAAAAGGCTTCTTCATTCAAAAAAAACATGTTGCGATTAACTTTAAGGTTCGAAATTTGTTGACGTGATATTTTTGTTGACTCAGTAAAATATTTCAGTGACGTCTTCGTCTAAAATAGATTTTTTTTATCTTGGTGTCTAGAACTTAAATTTCACTACAAATTATTCCAAAAACAGCTGATTTATTATGCAAAGTGATTTGTTTTAATAATATGAATTGCTTTTTAAAGAAAAACATAATAGAATGTAAACTTTTTTAAAAAATTGATTTTTTAATAAATAAAAACTGTAATTAAAGTAAAATATAGCGGCTAATTTTATTAATTTTTTATAATCTGTATTTTGATAAATTATTATAAGTTTAATGCGATCTTTAAAATGATTTTTTACATTTCTGATTTCGATATAACTATAGTAGATTATCATAAGAAAATACTATCACTGATCTTAAACATTGATTAATTTCATGAAAATCCAACTTAATGGACAGATTGTGTTAAATAATCGGACAAAAATTGCAGAATTACAAAATCTCATTAGTTCTTCGGTGCAATCAGTCTTTACTGATGTATATGTATAAATTATGTAAGCTTAAGGTTAGGTTCAACAATTAATGAACTAAATCTGAGCATGTTTGTCGACGCCCTGTATCCATATCCGTAGGTTCCCAATAATTAATGTGGTTAAAAAATTTACCTAACAAAAAGTATCATTTTAAAGATTTAATCGTTGAAAAATTCTATATTTTGTCAGGGAACCGTCAATAGTTTTAACTAAAGATAGATTTCATTGCATCAATTGATTCTCTGTATTCCGATAAATAATTATCCCTGGCATAAATTCATTTTTTTGTACATTTCGGTGTTTAATAATCTCATATTCTTTTGTATATTTCTGACGCTTAAAAAACAATTTATATTAAATTGGTCGTCTATTGCTATTTTCAGATCTGTATCTATTCATTCTTCTTTGAATATTATCCGTTTTCGGTATTGTGGCTAATAATTTAATTCGTTTTTCACTAAATATGTAATCCCCTTTATAATGATAAATGAATATTTTTTTAGATGAATCTACGTTGAAAATATAAAGTAAATTAATAAAATGATAGGGGCATTTTATTCATGATTCGAAAGAGTAGGAAAATTAGGTGACTTGTTGTACGATATTTCTCTTGATGATTTTAAACCTTATTTTTTCAGTCACTTATAGGAAAAATTTTCGAATATTGTCCATATTTATACAAAGCCCCATGATTCCATCATCCATTGTAGTAAAAAATAAAAACACAGATCATACATTCTTTATTAATCCACACTTACAAAAGATACAGGGTAAATATTAATAAAGTGAATAAATTTAAAGATTAAGAATAAACTGATGAATATAACAATGAAGGGTGAATGCAACCTTTTCTCTATAAACTAGAATATAAAAATTATGATTTGGCTAAATTATGTGTCTTTTGGCTTATTTTCAGCGAAATATATATTATATAAATTACTAAGCCTTCATAATTCTGAGTTTTCCACTAGCTAGATCGTTATTGAGCTATGATTGATTTTATGAAAATCATAGCTAATCGAAAAATTTTGTTTAGTAATCGAACCTCATTAAAAATGATGATTCAAATCTTTACATCCAAAAAAAATCAATACGATAAAGTAAAAGAATTTTTTCAAAGAATATTACAGCTGTTAATTCCTGTGATCTCTCCTAAACCAAAAATAAAAACCTTTTTTCCATTCCTGGCGGTACTAAATCTTAAGGCCATAATCAAAAAAAACTGAACCTACGATTAAAAAAAACTTCAACTAAATTTTTATTTGGTATTTGCTTACGGTTCACAGGTTTCTGATCCTTGTATGTATGTCAGTGTTCATTTGTATTCCGTTGTAAAGTACCATATGAAATAAAAAGGTGTGTAAATCGTATTAAGATCCATTTTAAATTACATTAATAAGTTTTGATTTTGTTTTAAATAATTTTTGTGAAATTAAAAAAGTTTTAAGTAAACATATTTTTATATTTCCCGATTTTAAAAGTTTTCATCTGTTGAATTTCGATGTTATGAAGATGTATTTGCGATCTAGTATTTTATAATAGATTTATTGGTTAGAATTTTTATTTTAATAATCAAAAATTCATTTAATAATGAATGTTGAATGAAAAGGTACCGATATGATTATGTTACCATAAATATTTTTTCAAGCCAAGTTATGTTTCTTATAATTGAAATATTATTATTTTAAAGTTATTTTTTTCAGCCAATATTATTTGGCATTTAGTATAATAATAATTGTGTAGATAACTTTGGAAATATTTTTTTTCTTAAATAATACACTTGTAGGACATAAAAAAGTAAGACCTGAAAATAGATAGGTTTTATGTCGACGTCTACAATAAATCCAACAGTAAATAATTTTTTTTCCTAAGTATTTTATATTAAAATTAAATATCAACGGTTTTGATAAAATTTTTGAAAATTTGAGTTGACAAATCTGACATGAATTCAATGACTTGCCACTTGAACTCAGAAGAATACATAAAAATATACTTTATAAGTTTTCATAAGTGCTTTACCAGATTATTGTTACTACTTTCTATGTAATAAAATACAGAAAAAATAAAAAAAATTTAATTAAGTCTAGGCACAATATCACAATAAATGATTATATCAATATATTGAAAATTTTTTTAATAAAATCATCTAAATGTACTGTCAATAAATAGTCTATCATTTAATTAAATAATATCACCAATCAACTTGAATTTCTCAGAGTTATGAAAATGACAAATTTGTAATGTCATTGAACAAACTGCAAAATCATCTTTCAAGATATTTCCAACCTTCAACAATTCAAAACAATCGATTTCTGCTTTTTTTACGTCTCTTACTAAATCTGGACGCTGCATGTGGCATATTGGTTTCATAAATTCTCTTAGCCCAGAAGAGTCTCTAAAAACTTCATATATTGCATGATTTAGACCAAGTTCATGAAAGAATATACTTGAATGTAATTTATGGTCAAGATGGTTAAAATTTCTCCTGAAATTCATATATAATTTTTGAACCTTTTCAAGCATATTACGACATTCCGAATTATAATAGAAACAACTGCCATCATTCACAAATCTAATTGGTGAAAAGTTGGGTTTCCATTCTAGATGCGGATGTCCTCTTGGACAGTTGACTGATGAAAGTATCGATAAGATTACTAGGAAAATCATTTAAAATATTTGATTACTATTCAGTTTAAATAATTTTAATGGAAAAAAA
>LDMZ01020225.1:0-14830 GCA_001455285.1 Sphaeromyxa zaharoni | reverse complement strand
TTTTTTTTTCTTAGCTATGGAGGAAAAAACCTTTACCAGCTCCTTATGTCGTTGGAGGCGGTTCAGTAAGATGGGACTTACCTCCAGCCCGCTTTCGCGTCAGGTTATATAAAGATAATTTTGTGGGTAATTTTATAAAATTAAGTTTACATTTATGAATTTATATAATATGAGTACATCGGCATTTAAAAAGGGTTAACGATTTATTTTGATTAATCCTTTCCAAAATTGATTGACAGATAAAAATTTTGGATGATTTTTATTCACAGATATATGTATGAGATCATTTGTGTTATTTATATCAGTAGTGCTATTCTGCGTTGCAATAATTTTTATTTGGAAGTAATTCTAGAATAAATACTTAATTGCGTTTATAAAATCTAAATTTATTGTACATATCATATCATACATTAACTTTTTCCGATGAATAGAAGTTACATAAGTTAACTGTGTGTTGGAGATACTAAAACTGGAAAAATATAATGTTTTCCTGTGGTTTTGGCAGCACAGTGTATAAACTAAAAATATCGATCTTATATTACGATCATATCCAATTGAATGATCTATTAATGCGTCTTGTCTGATGCTTTATGGTATCAAAGATTTTTCTACCTGATTTCATTTTGATTATCATTGAAAAATTAATATAAAATTAAACAAATTCATTCCTTCAGGTTATATATCACCCTTGTGGCATATAAAATGAAAAATTTTAATTAAATTAATTTTATATATCGAATCCCCACTATTGATTTATATATCTTTGGAATCCCATATATAATTTAAGGATTCTTAATTCAGAAAGAGGTATTATTATCGAATTTTAAAATATGATTACCGTATACGCTCGCGTATAAGCCTACCCTCTAAAACTGCTTTAAAATGGCCAGTTTTTTTCGAAAACCCGCACATAACCCGACACTCAAATTATCTAATTTTACTTTACATTTTTTGTTTATAGAAATATGCCAATGTAAAGATGTAAAATTCTTACTTTTATGTTACATATAAGAAGAAATAGAAGAGATTATACATCTTGATAAAAATAAATAAAAAATTCTTTTTTTTTGTTCTATTTATCGTATATAATCGCATATAAGCCGATCTCCTGATTTCAGCATTGTATTTTGTACTTCTAAACTCGGCTTATATGCGAGTATATACGGTACCTATTATTTCGATAAAAAACCGAGTAATGGTAAGAGAATCAGATGTAGGGGAAAAAGAATTATTGACAAGGTCTTTATTACTCTTGAAGATGTTTTTACATGGACAAAGAAGGACTACGAACCCGAAGTTCTTAAATCACAGTACACTAATATTAGCCATGAAATCAAGATCCAAGGAAGAAATGGTAACTAACAACAAAAACTAATATTAAGAAATTATTGTATATTTTACATCGATTAAGCAATGACTGATAAAATAATCCAAATAAGAAAAATAAACTTTATTTTCTTGAAATGAGTTTTAAAAAAAATTATAGCCTCTAAAAATGATCACCCAAATAATCTGTTTCTTTTGGAGGATAATGTTGTAAATGATAAATTTACGTCTTTATTACTTTATTTATTTGAAAAATTCTGATCATTTAACATCTGGAAAATCAATGTACGTTTGATTGTGCTTCCCAAATTTCTACTCAACTGGCATCAAGATATAGAATGATATTTTGTGAAATCTACTTCTTATCGTTTACTTCATCAAAAAAAGTTCAAATAAGGTTATTATAACACTTTAAATTATTTAAAATTGGGAATACTGACTAGCTCGCTCAGATGAAAAAGAACTTTAAATAAAGGCTTTGATCATTTATTAAGAATAATTTTTCCAAAAACTTAATTTTAAAGATATTTTTCCACTTTAATCAACCTTTTTATTGACATAAAAATTGATGTAATAAAAAAATATAATTAATTTTGCAGGTTTGAAATATGTGAAAGAGCTTTTATTTGTTCTATTTTTCTCGCTTAAAAGATCTATGAAACGTTTTAAAGGATATTTGACAAAATATAAAACATGAGAGTCCTTACAAATAATCCAATATTCTTAAAGATTTTTAAAATATATTTCAAATATGATACCAAAATTCCTTATATCAAGTAAAATTAATATCTTTATAGGATCTGATTTCGGAGGATATTCTAGCTCAAACAATATATAAAGTCGAAGGTTGACATAATTAAATTAATAGGCTAATACATATATTTTAAATCCAAAAATTATAGTATTTATTCATTAATTACAAAATAATTCTGTAAATAAACGCCTTTCAATGAGATAGGAATTAGTTCCGGTGTTTAATTTTTCATTAGTAAAAAAATTGTTTAGGACTATGTAGATTACTTAAAGGAGATTAAGTAATTGGGCACAACGGATCCGGACATACATATACTATAATTTCATAAAATAATAGCTAGAATTAAAGCTGTCGTAAGGTTTTATGAAATATATTATCAGGAGATGTACTATAGCGCCCTGAAAATTGTTCATGAATGGATATAAGTGGTAAATCATACAATTAAAATCTTCAATAGTTTAATATATTATTGATATTTTTTTAAAGTAAACAAATATTATAGGGTTAACCATAGGAACTTGGCGGTTCCCGAGAAATAATTTAGGCCGGTGTACCTTCCGGCTGCTGGGATGTACTCCATTACACCATTAAATCCATGCATATATATGTAATTAAAAATATAAGTACGATAGGTACCTACATGTTCTTAAAAATCCCTTTCTTCCCATTCCCCCGGGGACGTTTCCGGAGGAAACTACGATATATTTATATTTTGCTTCCATAGAGGTAGTTCAAATCTATTTGCATTGATTTTGATGCCTCAATTCTTATAATAATACTATAAATCCTGAATCGCTTTTTGAACGGGTGGTACAATGTGGAGTTGTCTTGGAGTCGTTGACCCCTCTATATGGTTATTGTATTGTACGGAGATAATTTGCAATTATATTGGGAACGGCATCGGTTATGGGATAGAGACATTTTAGAGTCCTCTGTGTTGTTAAAATTAATAGATGAAATTAATCACGTAATGTGTGATTTTTCAAATATATTGGCTTTTTTACATAATCTTCATAATTATGACGATTTCTGAATAGGTGATGCACAGTCCTTTACGATTTATAAACTTACAAAATTGACATAGAATCTAAATTAATGATCTCTAATTCAATGTACTTAAGATTTATTTGGAAGAAGGTCATGTATTGAATATGATGGAATTTTCAGTTTTCATCACCTAGGTTATCATTATAAGATATGCTTTAAGCTCTCTTAACGTCCAGTGTGTTTTAGAATAAGACATTCGGATGCAACAGTAAAATTTATTATTTACACTATGAACGGTTGTTGAGCTTGGTTAGAAATATTCTTTCTGATTATTAAAAGAGAGGTCATAACATTATTAGGGTTTCTTAAGGGACCGGTTATCATTTCAATAAAAATGAATCCTACAGATTTATTGTCAACCTTGAACTGGTGTTACTATATCAATAGAGTTTCTACAGATATTTTTGCATAGTAGGATGTTAATATTTGGCAAAAAATAAATGAATCGATGCATTTTCGAAATACATTTTTAAGATTTGTATTTTATTTATATCTTTATGAATTTATAAACAATATTAAAATATAAGTTCTTTAACTATTTTGCCAAAAGTACTCTCCCCATGTTTTAACAATCCTTGTGGTCTGCATTTTTAAAAAATAAAATTTTTAAGGATCATAGATGGGAATTTTATTGTTGGATCATTAGAAAATTGGTTAGTTTATATTTTTTAACAAATAGTCTTAATAATGATCATTTAAGAATTCATTTTTATTTGTTTTGACAAAACGTTTTAAGAATATTGTATTTAATGTTTCTGTGCTAATGTATCTTCATTTTGAAAAATGAATTCCTAAAGGCTATAATAATGATTATTGGTATATAAAATAGTCATTTAATTATGGCGTTTATAATCAATTCAACGCAGTCAAACTTTATACGTTGGATTAATTTTAGAGATATTAGACTAAGCAGAAATAGTTTTTGGTCAATATCGGGTTTATTTGTTTCAGAACAAAGTTGCAAATATTATTATCTTGCAAGATAACTTTAAAAATCTGCATGAAAGTATCCATGAACTGAAATTGGGCTTATTTACTTAAAAAATTTGTTGAATATTTCTAAATAAGTATCTATTGAATATTTGATTCTGTGAAACAATTCTTCATTGTTTAAATTTTTTATTAATATTAATAAGTAATATTTTTTCCAACTGATTGAATTAAAAACGCATAAGGCGCTCTCAGTTGTTACTTATTTTAACAGTGCTAAATTTTTGAAAATGCTTTCTTATAGTTTTAATAAAATCTCTATAAAAATATTGATGCTAAGAAGAAAAAATAGTATTTTTTAAGAAAAGCTTTTCTTCCGTTAAATGGATAATTTTTTACAAAAAATTTTATTTTTAAAAAAATGAGATGATACAGTTAACTTTGATATTTGCCTTAAATAATTGTTTCATCATATTTATCTTGGGGTTGGCATCAGTCTTCTATTGAATATATTATTTACTTCAATTTGGGCTATCTTATTTTGATGTCTCTTATTATATTATTTTAATTTTCAGAAAAATAATCATTTAAAAAACACTGTGCGTTTTCGTTCATTTACTTAATTAACTCTGGAATTTTATGAATACATTATAAGAGAAAAATACTAGCATGCAATGATATTTTTTCAGCTAATTTATAAAAATTATTCATTATTTGAAATTTTATAAGTTTAAAAAAAAGAAAATTGACAAAACTTGTTAAAGCTTTCCTGTGAAATAAATACGTTTAATATCTTAAAAGACTGTTCAAACCAAAATAAAGAAAATGGTTTAATAAAAATATTAACATTTACAAATCATGTATCAAAATTTTCTTATTGAAATATACCATCAAGAGTTAACCAATTCAATAATAAAATTTTAATGAATAAATCTATTTAAATTTGATTTTATTTTATTGAAAATTGTTTTGACATTTAAAATGTAAATAGATGTAGCTTCATTTCAGACCATGAAAAATAACTTCTAATTAAAAAGAAACCTTCCTAAAAATATTTTATATATAACTAAATAAACTTCAACAAGTTAAAGGCCTGATTTATCACTCTTCATAAAATTAAATTTCAATCTGCTGAAACTTAAATAATACTAAACATTTTATTGTGGTTGCATTAGTATAAAAAGAAGCTAAAAACTAAAAATAATTTAAAATAATTTTCTGTTTTATTAAAATAAAAATTAGGTAATATTTTTTATTGAAACTAAAATATTCATAGTTCAGTACACAATATTATTGAGAGTAATGTTTTGAATCCACTGAAGATGTTGCTTTCAATGAAGCCACACTTTTTACCAAGGTTAGGGTAATCGGCGACAATAAAATATTTGAACCCTTGCTTCTGTAGCTCTTGTTATGATTGATAATATATATGCCACTATTAGGTAATTAAATTATTTTGACTCAAGTTGTCATCAAATTTGTTTAGGGGTAGTTTTATATAATATTTTTAAGACAAATAATGTATTAAAAAAATCTATGTAAATTATACAAAGACAAAGAAGTGAATATAATGCCAATAGCATTTTTACTTATTTAATGATTCCAAAATTTGATAAAAAAAGATAAGACAAAGATCCTTTAATCCATTATTTTAATAAAAAGATATATTTTTATAGCAAATAGAAGTGAATATTAATCTACATAAATCGAAATGATTTTAAGTGATTGATTCAAATTTACAGAAAAGTGGAATTTTGACTGACCCTAGCTATATGAATTATACCAAAACTGTTTTACGAGTAGGAATTTCTTGGAATAACTCTTCGTTCTCTGGTATTCTTGGGATGCAATGTGCAAGCAGCAATTGGTGGCGGTATATTGTAATCGGTTGGAGTGTTCATTGCCAGAGGACATATAAGTATATCATCTCCATCAAGCTGATTCCAGATCTTAGAATGTTAGGTACTTTAAGGACATGTATACTTCACTATAGGTGCTTTGTTGATGCTTGTCTGTGACTATCGACATCGGACCTATTCCTTTTATTTTTGATTGTTTATCAATAATTATCGATGACGGTATTAACGTTTCATAGGCTCGTGAGAGTCTACTTCTAATGAATCTATTTTTGACTTTCAATATCCGCATAAAAGTATGTAAAGTAAATCTAGGCTCTAGAATCTTTTCTGTTAATTTCAAAAACAGATTTTATACCATCAATGCTCCATTTATTCCGTTGTTCTTAGCATACTTGACTTTGCTGGGAAGTTTTACACGTCTCAGCCAGTTACAGACATCTTCATTGGTCCAAAAAACAACATTTATTCTAGACTCCTTTATTCATTGATATGGCTAAAAATGTTAATACTGGATTCGAATGATGTTTCATATAACATGGGTTAAAATCTTGATGCCTATAATAAATTAAACCATCAGAATAATAAATTAGTACCTTAGTAGCTGGATTGATCTCTTTAATGATGTAATATGGAGTGGATTATAAATACCTAGCAATTTTGCATCTTTCTAAAAATATATTTATTTTGTGCAATTTGAATTGATACGTAACTCATGAAGTTTAACATGATTCCATTAATTCTACGTCTCATAAACTCATATTTGTATTGCCCCAATCCAATATCCACAAGCCATTGTGAAACCCAGGAATAATCAAGATGAATATACTTTGAATCATCTGTTGTTTTTCCGTAATTTTGTATTAAAAGGCGCAGTTTTTTCTTATCCAATTCATTAGTCAATCCTAATTCCTTACGCCAGGCATCGTTGCTCATTTTACGGAACTCATAACCAGAACTTATATTTTGAGGTAAAATTACTCCCATATCATCAAATCCATTTTGTAACAGCCAGCTAGTTAGATCACGATAACTTAGCTTATCGAATGGGATTTCTTCTTGGGCCGGATACCTAAGTTATTTAGTAATTTTGTTCAAATATATATACTGGTATATGCTTGTTTTGTTATCAGTATGATTTCGATAAGGATTCACTATCTGTAAAAGTAAAGAAATGAATTTTGGATTTTAAACCTGATTAGTTATTCTATTTTGATATAATCTGGATGCATTAGGGTTATTTTTAACGTTATTTAGTCCTGAATTAGGTATGTAATCTTTTTTACTTTGATAGGTTTCTTCATCTGAACTGGCAGAACTGTCATCTGATTCACTATCTGAAGATGATTCTGATGAAGATCTACTTGGGTCCGTGTTTGTTCCAGTATTCGCGTTCAATCTCCTATTACCAGAAACGTTTGAAGCAACATCTTGAGTTTTCTAAATAATATAATTTAAATATATTTGACAAATGAAAATATCCCAAAAAAATAAAGACGAGATAAGAATATGTTTTATAAAATATTTTAGAAAATATTCATGAAATAAATTATTTTTAATAGGTAATTCTGTACTAAATGTGAAATTTTTTTATTTTTTTAATATTTTATATAAATTTATTAGGGTTAAAACCATTTTTTTACCAAAATATTTTATCAAATAATAAAAAAGCTGTACGTGCAATAAGTAGTGACTGAAGAGTAAACAATTATTCTTTTATTTTTGATAAGAGACATATAAATATGTAAAAAACTGGAACTAATTTTAAAAAAATTTTTACTGTTGAAGTTAGTTTCATTTATTTATTTTTTCACTATTTTTTATATTATAATTTGATTTTGTATATCATCATTGTTCAATCCGTTTATGCAAGAAGTATTATTTAATTAGGTGATAGTTGTGATTTAGCTCGTTAATTAATAACTTAAAATAACCCAAGTTATATCAGGTAAGTCAAAATTTATTATTTTTTTGATCAAATTGCTCTTTAAACAGTTAATTTCTTGTTTAAGTTTTAAATCTTCCAGTTATATATATTCTATAAGACATGATATTATACTACTAGTTGTAAAATAGTTTAATTTTAGAATGAAACAAGTAATAAATCTATTAAGCTAAATCTTAAAATATTATAGTTACCCAAAAAAATAAAAAAAATCTTATAAGAGTGTGAGAAAAATGTTTGCCCTCATCTTTAATATGTTAAATGAACAAATTTCACCAAATTATCGCAATGATCTGTTTTTTGCAGTAATTGAACCAAAAAATAAAGGAAGAGCATTTAAATAAAAACTTACTTGTTGATATGTGGATTAGTATGTAAAAAAGTTTATTTTTAGACTATAAAAAAATCTGGGTTATCATCATCATGCTGTACAAACACATTTATGTTAATTTTATATTTTCATTCATAAATAAAACTTTTCATGAATCCAGAATATTAAATTTTAAATAAAAAATCGGTTTTAAAATTAAAGTAATGTATAAGAATATATATTTCTTTACAAATACTTTTGTTTACGAAAATTCTGAGCTTAGTATTCTGTTAATAAGTTCCTTTAATATTTTATCAAGTTTTAATAAAAAAAAATGTAATATGAGAAAATATTTAATTATAATGTATGAAAATATTAAGTGTAGTTTATATTTAAAATAAGTAGGCTTACTATATTTTCATTGAAGATCATGAACAAAGATCTTTTTAGGGGTTCATATTTAGCCAATATTTCAGCAAAATGTTCTTCAGCTTGCTTTCCATTTAGCACAAGATTTTGATTTAGTTTAAAACATAGTTTCTCAGTTCGCGATTTATAATCCATGATTCTTGTTTTGTCATCATGATCTGTTGATTTACTCATGTACTGGTTACGTATTAGATAAGTTTCTGTCATTTCTAATTAACTGAGAAAATTCCGTAACAACGTGTTAGAAAATCAATAAATGCTTTATACAGGTGGCAATAATATCTTATTACTATCTCACTAATTATCCTAAGAGTCTATTGTTAAAATTTATTAAGGACGCAAAAGACACAGTGAGAGAGTTATGGAATATTTATTACATATTTTTGATTATAAGCAATCAATTGATCGTTTTCTTAAAGCTTTCAAAAATGTTTGTCTTAATAATTTTTATCGTTCGTGTTTATTAAATGTTAGCTAATAATGGTTTAAAGCCAATGTAGATTGATTGGTGTGATTTAAAAACTTTTTAAGGTATTAAGTTATATATATAACGCAAATACTGAATATGCTCTTTGACATAAACGCTAGAAAAACTGCTACAAAGTGATGAATAAAAAAAATATTCTAGTTTCGGTTATATATTCTTTCAAGTGAAAATTAAAAAATATATAAGAATTTAATCAAAAAAGTTAGAATTTTAATCCCAAATATAAAATATATTGTATATACTATAAGTATCTTAGCTAAAATAAAAGTGATATAATAAAGATCATAAGTTTCCCAGGGTTCGAAAACTACTTCACGTTGAAAAATCATACTATAATACTTAAGGACAATTATATTAGGAGAAATATTTTTACTATTTGTCGAATAATGACTATTTAGCTATATAAATAGTCATTGTATTTTGATGAATGCATAGTGACAAACCACACACACACAAAAGGTTATGGAAAATTTCTTCATTTTATTATATGTATATTTTAATATAATGAAAAATTTCTACTAGGTAATATAAATGTTTGAAGATGCAGAATTAATTGGTTACGAAAGAGATTTTTACAGTGATTTTTCTAACAAACGAACACTTTAAATATACTACCTTCGATCCATAATCCTGTGTACGACTTAAAAATTTGTATCAAATGTAATGTTTGATATAATATTTACCTTTAGTATGGAATTTATCAAATGTAAATCAGTTTTTAGTTAACCGTTTCATACAAAGTTTTATTTTTTTTGTTTCAACATTGACAAGAATAAATAAAAAGTAAATTTTCACGAAGAAAGAGAAAAACCCCTTTTTCTGATCCTCTAACTATTTTATCAGGTTCAATATCGCTGTATCCAGATACTTAATGATATCAATATTTGTCAATATGATTGAGGTACCTCGGGGGATACCTTCTTGTCTTTAGGAAGGTTGTGAACACGGACGTCGAACTGGATTTCGAGTCCCGTGTTATTAATTCAAAATTTTGCATTGCCATAGAGATAATTAATCATAAATTAATTACACGTGTTAATCTTTACGAAAATTATCCATAATCCCTGCCGCCGCATATGCGGAGGTTATGTTTGCACGACAATGATGCTAGATCAAGGAAGAGGGATAAAGAATTTATCCGTTTATGATAGTTCCTTCATAAACCTTAGGATTTGGGTGAATGGAGTTTTCACGCCCATGCACTGATCATCAAGGCATTTAGTTGTTTCTTACTAAGGATGGAGAAGGCACTCAAATGGAATTTATGTTTTTATTAGAAAAGAAAAAAATTATTCACATATAATTAAATTGATACGCATAAAACCTAAGTAGCGAGGTAATTGGTTTTTCCATACCACAAATTAAAAATTTGTTCAAGTATGTAATGGATTTACAAAAAAGTAAATTAAAACTTAATATAAATCTAAGGTCGAGGAATACGGAACCAATGAAAGAACGCTGGATAAATTTTAGCAATTTGTTTAAGACAAAATTGATTGAGGGATCAGAATAAGAAAAATATTGTAAATAATCAGAAAATTAGTGATGTCATCATGTGGTATTATTTTTCACAGTTAAATGTATAAGTTAGCTGTGCATAAGAAACAACTGGATTTTTATTCTAATTATTTACCTTTCTGTTTTTTTACAAAGTTTATCCAAATTTTAATCCCTGTTGTAAGTTAAAATAAGAGATAGAAAAAATAGCAAATTTCAGAGATTCATAGTATTTATATTCAAAAATTAATGATAAATTTGTTGTTATATTTATTTTATCTTGTTTCGGCAAACACACATAAAATAAAGAATATTCCATCGATTCCAAATATTTAATTAATCTAAACTCATCATAAGTTTTGACATTTAATTAACCATTAATGTGAGAGCAGTCAGCATCATCCATGCTGTAGGACTCCCAGAAAACATGAATCAGCTGTATATGTAATAAATGAACCAAGTGACATGATATATTTTGTAAAAAAATATTTCTATTTAAAGCCCTAAACACTCTGTAATTGAATATACAGCTTGGCAAACCTTTTTTCAATGAAAAAAAATCACGCCCATCATAACAGTGTAAGCGAATATTTAAAATAAAGTGATCCATGTAGGTTCCTGGCAAAAACAGTGATGTAAGAAAGGTTTCAAGAAGCACACCAGGGAATAAGATAAGATAGATATTGTTCCGTCGGGAAAAAACGCAATGTTTCGTTCGACTAGAAACTAAATGATACAAAATTCTATAAAAGTTGTCACATCAACTGTGAGGAATAAACTTACCAAGGATCCAATACTTTTGGTAGTATTTCAATTTAATGGTAACTATTTAAGACTGAGAGAGCTAGAGTTAAACTTTTAGATCTTCTTCGAAAAAATACAGAATCCGTATAGATATTTATATTACATGATCATTAGTAAGCAGGTAGGACTAAAATTAGGAGTTAAAGAGCGGGGTTGTAGTGGTCTTTCCTACTGCTTGGATTACTGTAATAAGGTTGATGAGAGGTGGATGAAACTACAACTTGATGGTTATTTTATTGCCATGATTCATTCTATATTAATTTACAGATAAAGGGTTGTACATAGAACCAAAGGCTCAGCTAACCCTTCTTGGTTCTGAAATGGACTATAATGAAACCCAATTAGGATCAGAGTTTGTTTTTCGTAACCCCAATATTAAAGGAATGTGTGGATGCGGGGAAAGCTTTCATATATGATCTTTTGCTGAGATATAGTGTAACGTAGTGGTAGATTTTTCAGCTCCGGTTGTAATTTAGTTAAGCCGTAAAAGCTGCAATATTTTAAAAGAATATTTATGATTTTAATGGACCAAGTGCAAATTATGTGATTCAATATCTTTATTTTCTTTTTTTCATGCCTAAAACCATAATTTTTCGACTTTTATTTTTATCCTTGCCAGTATTCTTTAAGAATTAATGGAAATAGTGAAGAAACCTAATTATATGTTATTTTATTGATCCTTCTGAAACATATGCTAAAAAATCTACATATGAGTTATTAAAACGATGAAATTGTTCGGTTTGGTTCTATATTTTTAGTTAGATATACAAGGATTGGCTTAAAAATGAGATAATATCATGCTCTCTTTATCGCTTGTACGTTGACAAGTAGTGTTCTTGTCAAGCCATTAAATTGTGTAGATTTAACTTTGATATATACTTAAAATATCAAATGATAATTAATTTAATTAATCCCGAACCTTGAAAAAAATAGCTAGGCAGTTTGTGTTATCCCCTAGCTTTTTGGCTGGTTTCGGTTTGTTTTTTATATAAACCTAGCATTTTGTTACGGGGTAAGAGTTTGTGTCCAACTGGCGTATTCCGTTTGAATGTAGTATATTGGTTTTCATTATTTCTTTTATTTATAACTTCAGTAGTCTTTTTTGCCTATAAGATTAAACAGCATCGTCATGAAATGACTACATAACTTTATCAAGTTTAGTACCTTCCAATGAAGAGCAGAATCCTATAGTTTATAGCATCTTGCTACCTGGTTTTTCATTCATTTGAATTATAGAATTTGTGAAATAATTACAGTTCATAACAAGAATAGAGTCTTTTGATCTCTTATACCTTGTTTTACGAATAAATAAATCCAAATGATAAAAGCAAAAGTATGCAGTCGTAGAATTTCACTCAATAGTAAGCTTATAAATAGTTATAAGTATTTGAATTTTATTTCGTTATATCAATTTTGTTTTGATTCGTTATTGGTTTAGTATCTTGAATTTTGTAAAAAATATTAGAGATTAATTGTGTGTTTTGATCTGACTCGGGAATGGAAATTTTAAAATAGGCTAGGTTATCAACAAATTGTACTAATATTAAATTTTTAGTGCCGGATACTGGGTCAGTTAACAATAAAAATACTATAACCTTATGTTAATTCTAAATTATAAAATTTCTGATTGTTAATGATACGAGCTTTATGGAATAAACTTTATCTTAGCCATGATAATTCCCTGACCTTAATCTATTTGTCGATTTATATTTAATATTTGACAGCACAACTTAAGATATAAATATTCATTAATTCTAAGCAAAAATATGATATTTCAAATTTAAATTTGTCAAATTTTATCAACAGAAATATAATTTTATTATTAAAATTATTCTGAATGGACCAAAATTTATCACAAATATAGAGATCTGAATTGTGTACGTTTTATTCGTAATGAAAAAATATGAACTTGTTTGCAAGAATAGTATTTAAATAATGCATGCACTGACTGATGGCTTACAAAAATGATTTAATTAGTATCTAGATTATTTTTTTTAGCTATGGAAGAAAAAACCTTTACTTGTTCCTTATGTTTTTGGAGGCGGTTCAGTAAGATCGGAAGTATCTAGATTATAGAATGTGAAGCAGCATATTCTGATATTTGTTACGTTCAAGCACTACTTTAGATTATTTTAGAATACAATAGCTCAAAATTTGATATTTACTTACACAAGGGATGTAAATAGTTTTTGTTTAAAATTGCTTTAATTTGAAATAAGTATAACCTGATAGATTAACTAGTTGTATGAAACGAGAATATTGTATGGGTCAGGGCAATCCGAAAATGTGCATGTGTGACAATATTTATACCCGTACTACATATTTAATAAAAATTTGTTGAATCCGTATCCTTCTCCAAAGTAACTTAATATAAACTTCGTTTAGTACACAAAAATAGACTAAAAAATTTTGTGGATAAAAAAAATCTTTTTTTGTCTTTCAGATGTGAATAGGTAAACTCTAATACGTCATGCTGAATTATAACTTTACTCATAACTTCACTCTAGGGAAATAATATGCTATAATTGTAACCCTTTTCAACTAAGATGGCTGTTCATTAAAAATTTTGTATTTGCATGTTTTTGTTCTGTCCGAAAAATTAGGGGTTAATCAAGCACAATAATTGAAAGTTTGCTGTAACCAAAATATGTCGTTGAGGGGTAACATTTCTTTTAAGCAAAGAAACACTTAAATGTTCTTTCGAAATAATTGACCTGTTAATCCGGTTGTATTTAAAAAAATGTTTCAACCATTGCTATGAATTACCCATATGTAAAGTTTACAAAATACTTTATATTAAGACAATTTCGAGGACAGAAATTCTTATGGGTTTATTTAATATGGTTTTACTAGTAAAAGACTTGAATATACAAAAAAATAGACCATCAATTCTTGTTTAGTGTTAATTTCACTGATTCAGTTTCAGAATCAAGCATTGCCTTATATAGTTTTTAAATATTTAACAGGTTAATTTAAAAGGTTTCCAATATTAATTTTATAAATCAATGGAACCTTTCTTTATTATTAACATAATAGATTACTTTAATTTATGTGAAAAGTAAGTATGAAATAACAATGGGGAAATTTTTTACATTTAGAACCTTCAGAAACAAAAATTACTAATATAATTAAGAATTTGAAGAATCAATGTCAAAACTGGATCAAAATAGTTCAATCCGTTTGGTGGCTTATCCAAATGCAGTATTAAAAAGAAACTCAGATAGCTACAATGATTTGAAAAATAGTTGTTGACACAGACTTTCAAAGGTGACCGCAAACTAAGTTGCAAAAGCAAATTATTCCGATGAATATTTTAGCCATTTTATTTCATTAAAATATAAATATAAAATGGCATGAGTCAAGTATTTGATACTTTTCAAACTTACAGGGGTTTTCATAAATAAACGGAAAGATTTCATAAATAAACGGAAAATTTTCATAAATA
>LDMZ01020212.1:0-10611 GCA_001455285.1 Sphaeromyxa zaharoni | reverse complement strand
CCCCCCCTCCTACATAAATGAATAAATTGTAATTCTAAAGCTCATAGAATAGTCTTAAATATTTAAGAGAGACAATTTCTTCCTTTGGTATAGTCTTTGCATGACATCTTACAAATCATAGTCTTATATATTTTTTACCTATTATATGTCATGGATCACTTTAGAAAGCCTCCTTTGTAACAACAGGTCTTTATGCCAAATGATGAGAGGATAACAATATAAGTAACTTCAATATCTGTTTAGTACCCAAACCTCCAACTCATACTAGGGTATATATACCTCAAGACTGTATAAGAGACATTAAATTTTATATTCACACTTTAAAATGTAAAATATATATTTTTTGTAATCTTCATCTAATAGTAATTTCAGAGACTCCATTCTGATCCTCTTCTTGTAGTTACATATGAACGTATGGTGACTCTTGCAATTTAAATATGCATCATATGTTTCGATAATAAAAATTTCGTAAAACAGAGCCGTAGGTTGGTTAATTTTTTTTTGTTCGTTGAACGATATTCTGCCACTTGATCTAGTGTTTCAACACCACTTTTTATAATATTGTGATAATCTACAATTTTCGGCCTTTTTAAATTAATCAGCACTTGGATACCTATCGTTGGTTAAAGATAGAAAAGCTTTTTCTGAAATAAAAACCAAGATTTTTTTTAAATATCCAAATTCATCCATCAAAACCTTTTTATTTTTGTGGAGCGTTTCTACAATTATCAGATTATGATTCAAATAAAACAGAGATGATGAAAATATTATTAGAAATTTTTTGAACACTTGAAAATGGGTCATTTAATTTTTTTATAGAATTTTCTCCATGCTCAAAATTTATTCTGTTGTTTTTGCCAACCCATATTTCTGAGTAAAATAGATATGTCTTATTTTAATCATATACGGTTTAATATTTTTAAATTATAACTTTTTACTTCAAAAAATGCTGATAGATGGCGTATATATAGCAGCAATTTTGTTTATATTAGTTATTTCCATTAAGATAACTTAAAATAAATTTCTTTTTGCTGGGATATTTATGATAAGTACTATATATTCTGGGCTTCATGATATAAAAGGTATCTTTAAGATATAATATATTCAATTTTCGCACATATGAAGAATTTAGGATAGTAAAATGAATTTAGGTTTTGATCATTTCATCAATAAATTTGATTCAAGTGTATCTTTTATTAACTGGAAATAATTAGGATTTTAAAATAAAATTTAGTATATAGTTAGCAATTTAATATCTCGTTTAAAATTGAAGTTATTTAAAATAGGTTTTTGACTAAAATCGGTAAATTCATTTTCGTAGTCTTCAAGTGATAAATATAATTTAAATCTAGTAAGAAGCAAAAAAATAAAAAAAGAAATTTCAATGCCTGCTTAAAATGATAAATAGAAAGTAAACTATCAAAGATATTCAAGATAAATATTTAGTACTTTTATATATTTTTAAATCAATATATAATAGCGATACTTGTTCAAAGAATATAATAATTTCTAAAGGTGTTAAATCTGTCCCATCATTATAAAAATACAAAAATTTCAGGAGACAACAATCATTAGATAAACAACAGTTTTCTTTACTCTAAAATTAAAATAATTGAAGAAAATTGCGAAAAATATTGTAGTACAACAGAAGCTTTTATCTGGCTTGTTGGCATGTTAAAAAATATAAAAAATAAGAAAAATTAAAATATATAACTACTTTTTGAATTTTATAGTAGTGAACTCCGGAATTTTACTCTGATCGTTATGAAATAAATTTAAAAAAAACTTATATCAAATCGTAATAAATTATATTTAAAAAAGTTTCTAAAATAAATGGAGCGACTTTGATTGAGTCATTATCTATAATAATGACAATACGAAAAATGCATAGGATTCGTAACAAATAAAAAAGGAATATTTATAAAATAAACGAGCCCTAGAATATATAATCATACCTGAAAATTGCCGATAAACACTATTAAGCAGTGAATTCTCTCCTATGAAATCTCAGCTAAAAATAGAAATAATTAAATATTCTTCGAGCCAAAAAACTAATAGTTATTAAATCGTTTCAAGTTCAAATTTATTATAAGACGTTTAAAACATATCCAATCAAATTAAAACAACTGTGTAATAATCATTGAGTTCGTATAAAGGTGTTAGTACTTTTCATCTTAATTACTTACGGGAAAATGTAGTTTTTAATACAATAGATTATTTAAATTTTTGAAAAATCGTATCCATGTACCAAATCTTCAAAAATATTGTCAGACTTGGGAACATCATCGACTAGTTCTATTAAAATTAAATTTAACAGTTTTAATATTTTAGAGGGTGTAAAGAAGTATAAAAATAACCAATAATCCACCGAGCCGCCTATGCCAGTGATAAATATATTATGCGAATAACTACGATTGTAAGCGACTAATCTAAAATATAACAGTGGGTTATTTCCATCACAGCCAATCTAGTATCGGAAAGATTTAAAAACAATAATTCAAATTATAAATATATTTAGGAGATTCATCTTTTAAGCTGTCGGTACAAGCTTTGTTTCGGTTTCTCTTATTTTCTTATATTTATTGTTAATTTTTTCAAAATTTTTATTGAACATCGTTTTATTGAAGAAATGATGAAATTCTATTTTTTTATTGTTATATTATTCCAAAGACACATTTATTAAAAACTATCTTTTTCTATCTTATGTTTCTGATAACCTTCAGTACTTGAAGGGGTTGCTGGAACTACAAAAAAACTTGGAAGGGTGGAATTTTTTTGGTTATTCAGTATATATAGCAAACTCTTCAAAACATTTTTCAAATTCTTAAACAAAATAAGTTTAAACAAGCCACAGCTATTCTCAAATTTAACCAAATTAATAATAATGAATTTTTTTGCTATTCAAAGACAAAGCTTAAACAATGAGAAGAAGAATGGATCAAGGACTATGAGAACGGTGAACAAAAAATTAATACTTCAAGAATAAAATATTAGTACGCTTACATATATCACTTCAGGTTAAACATATTTGAATTATTCAGTAAACAATTAAATTTAAAAAAATATTTTAATTAAAATATTGATTTAGAATGTTCATATAAAGTCATTTTTAGATTCAAAATTTTGTTTGCTAGCGTGTTCTTAGCTTTTTTAAATAAATATCTTAGGTGTCACCGTTCCTTCAAAAGATATTGTTGATTAATGAAACTTTTTACAATATCAAAATATAAAACCCTTTTGATAAAAAGTGATTTTGTTACAAAAGTAATTAACCGCAACATCGTTTACATATCGGCATTCTAAAAAATCTTTATAAAGTAATTTCTAAGAATAGCTTAATTACTGTTTTTAAAGTGAAAATTGTATTAGAAGTAATAGTTTATACGAAAATGAAAGGAATATTATACCTTAATTTTGAATAATTTGGAAGTGAACCATGAAATTATGAATCTAGTAAAATATAACTGTATGTAAATTTCAGGTAAAATACTTTTACATGAACATTGAAAAATCCAAACATAATGACTAAATTACATAATTTTTACAGTATATAACTGTATAATTATTAGTTAACGATAATAAATTCATTCAAATGAAATAAATTTTTCCGGATAATTAAGTTAAAAAATTAAGAAATTGAAGTAATAAGGGAACCAAAACCTTGAAACGCATTTCAATACCACGCCTTCCTCTAAATGTTTAGGGGTGTTCATAACAGTCATTTACTTCTTTAGTGAGTAATTATTCAACAGCTTTCAATTAAATGTTGAAAAACTTCTCCTCTCGGAGTCAGTGTATAGCTTTTTTTACTAAAATCTTTTTTGTTAAATTAAAGAATGAGAGAAAGTATTCGGATAAAAATATTTTAATTTAATTATAATTGTAGATTGGTCATATCTTTTTAACAAATCCCAAAAAGGAACTCTATTTATTTCTTTTACAGTTACAATTAAAAAAATGAAAATAAATTTTATTAAATATTCTTTTGTTACTAAAGTTAGTTTTAGTCGGAGAGTTTACGTGTAAAATTTGTACTCTCAATCGTAAAATTCAGAATAATTATGTCCATAAAATTTAAAAACTCTGAGAACGGCATGCTTATATTCGTAAAACCTTCATGAAACCTGTTCAATATTTTAAAATATTTCAGCTATCTTTATATCGGGTTCCCTGTCAGATTTTATATAGTTTATCTTTAACCTTTCAGTTAAAAAAATATAATAATCTTATAAAAAACTTTCAAGTACTTCATCACAACACTCCTATACAGTTTCATCTAAATGTAGCTCACTTTGTCTCAGTTTACTTCAGAATGAGGTAAAATTTCATGTTTTTTTATTCAAACCAGTCATACAGAAAATTTAATTACCATGTTTTCTCTTATTTTATTAAATCCATAAACCTAAAAAAATATTTCTTCAGGTAAAAATTAAAATGTTCAAATATAATTGCTAAATTATAATCAATATGAGATGATAAAAGCGCCTAAGCTATGTAGTAGTGAAAACAACTTTATTTTTTTACCAAGAATCTTGCATAAAATATATTTTTTTAAAATTTGAATTAAAACTTTAACCTGTTTGATTGAAAAATTAAATTAAGAATAACTACATAAAATTTTTTTACTGAATTTTATGTTAAAAGCTCTGATTAAATTGTTTATATAAAAAGATGACCCATCTGTTTGGGAGGCTTAAATTAATAATAAGTATAAAAAAATAGTAAAACGTCGAGTTTTATTTCGGTAAAATTAATTATTTTTCATAGTTTTGAAAAAGTAAAAAAAATCATTTCAATCTATCGACTGATAATGGATTCCAAAACTGGGACTGGTGCCTTGAAAAAAGTTTTACAATTCAATTTTGATATAACTTTTACACCCATTTCTAGAGTTTTATTTATAGAGTAATTATACCATGTGTTTTATTAGTTTTTTCCATGAAAATTAAGAATTTAAATAAATTATTTGTAATTCTGTACTCATGTAATAGATATGCAAATGATAACTCAACGCGTATAAACTGAATATATATATATATATATCAGAAGTCTTAGCCCAGTTCATACATTGTGATTCACTTCAGAAATACAATGGCTTAATGGGAAGATTCCTTATTCATTTTTGAATAAGGAGGGTTTTTGCAAACCCTTAAACATGTTTTAATCTTTTCCAAATTTCTTTTTATTAACTTAGAGGACCCAAATCTGCGTGATATTCCTGTTACAATCATCAATGCAATTAACATTGAAAATTCAAGCTTAATGAAATTAGTTTTTCTCATTTAGAAGTACATTTAAAACAAAAAATTAATCATGTACATAATGTTCAGATAAAATTAATTGAATCCAGTTTTATTCAACCATTCAAGAATGTAAAAAGAATTCGTTTTACAGTATTCACTCCTTACACAAGAATTCAAAAATTTATAGTAGATTATGGCAAATGGAGCTTTCTATAAATTTCGAAAAAAATACCTGGTTTTGACCATTAAATGGCCAGAAAAAAAGGACTGTTTATCTCGAAGTTTTAAACTTTCACTTACCTTTCTTGCTAAAAAAATATGTTTTGTTAATAAATTGTTGGTTAGAACAACGGAAAGTAAGTTAAAATAGTAACGAGTTATTATTTAAATATAACTTAAGATTTATAACATTTTTACGTTAAAAAATATTTGGAAATAATAAGCAAAATCCATATCCAAGTTCCGAAATATAAAAATTTAAATATAACTTTAATCTAGTAATATTTCATGTTGTTTAGAGCTGTCAAATATAAAAACGAAATTTTTAATATAAAAAAATTAAATTAGAAGTAAAAATATTTTATTTATGTTAAAAAATGTAACAAATAGGAGTGGAATATTAGTTAATTTTTTCAAATTAAGAAAGGATGTACACCTTTTAAATAAACAGCAGCGTATTTCTAATTTTAAGTAAAGAAAATTTTTAGGGATATGTGTTGAATGTTATATTATAGAGCCCTGAAGTACATATTTTGATGAGAAAGTCATTATAAGTACTAAAATAGTAAATATATATGACTTGTCTTTACATCTAACTATGCGTTACAAATTTGAAGAGTTTTAACATATTTTTTACATGATTTAATCTTTTCGTTAAGCTAAATTGATTTATTATGTTTATTGTAGCTATTTAAGGGCATATAAAAGTTATATATTGATGTTTTGGGAAGTTAAAAAATTTGAATTTTGAATTGCGTTATGTATCCTAATTAAAATCTTTTTCTAAATTCATAATACCTTGTTATAATAGATTTTACTTAAATTTCGGAAATAAAGATCTGTTTAGTAATATTTTAATTTATATGCATACACTTTTGAAATTTTTTTTTAAAAATAAAATATTATTTTAAATAAAAAACCACTTGGAATTAATCTATAATTTATTTAAGAAAAAATGTGAAACTGAAGTACAAAAGTATTTGATATATTAAGTACAAGCCCATTGAATATATTATTTTTTAAGCTATTTTAAATTTAGAGTTTGTCATAATATGAATTACGTTTAAAAAATTTTGAATGTAAATTGTGATAATTAAATTTTGAAAACCAAATAAACTTCTTTTAAATTATAAGAGATTAATTAATATATTCTTATGTGAAAAAAAGCATGCCGGAATATTTATATTATTTTCAATAATTTATTTTACATTTATTGCTTTAATAAATTAAATTTATCAAAGTATTTATCATGAAAACGAGTATTATAATAGGCACAATTATGTAGAAATTACACAATACATTCTTTAATGATCAATTATCATTTTTAATATTCTAAAAGATTCAAAAATAATAAAATAGAAATGAAAATTATTAATATTTCTATAAGAAAATATTTTGTATTGAAAATCTAGTTACAAATCTTGATATGGTAAAACATTCAAGTATTTGAATTTTAAATAATTATTTTACTTAAATGATACTTTAGTATGAATCAATGTATGTATTCATTCAAACTCCATTTTCGGATTATAAATACCGACTATCTAGTCCTACACAATTAGATCGTTTGATCATTCATAATGGCTAGGATTGGTTTTGTGTGTTTCTTAGTGCTGTGCTGTATGTGTATATTAATTTTTTACTCAACAAAATAGTTCTGTGTGAATGTCACGCTGAGCAGGGTACAATTGTTGGCTCAAAAAGATCATGTGGTTTGGGTGGCTATATATACGTGGATTATGCTGTGACAGGTGATGTACAGTTTTTAGAAATAGTTGCTAAAAATTATACAACAAACTTCTATGAAATATTTTATGACAACCCTAATTTCTATCCTAGTAACATCTTCGTGGGTAAAATTTTCCATGACAGAAACAGGAAGAGAGTTTATATTTTCGACATTGATGAACAATTTCCCTCATCTTATGGAGTGTACATAGGGTTCACAAATTGGATGGAGGTTTACGCTGGACGCTTTGAGACTTGTTTGGATGTCTTTAAGTAAAACTAATGTTTTAGATTATTATGAGGATCCTGACAGGTTCGATGAAACGGCAAATGGTAATAGTTCTTTTTTTCTGTTTGTGATCGAAAAGGAAGAGTACAAGTTGCAGGTTCTGAACTGGAAGTAACTGAGGACGGCAGTACATTTACATTGAATTGGACCATACCGAGTCAAGGAGCAACTGCTATAAACCTGACACATTCTTATGGTGAGATATGTGCAAGGCGTTGTCAAACCCTAGATGATCGTGAACGTTACTGTCTACCTGGTCGGTTTAACCTTTCAACAGGTTGATAAGCTTTGTTTTTTTTTACCCTATATAGGTTTTTCTGTCTCGTATAATATCAGTAACACAACTATCCGTAGCAGAATCAGTTCTAAATACGATATGTGCATCATGGATGGGGACGGTGAGTCAATTAATGTATCGCGCCTGGCACCTGTACTTTCAAGTAGGTTTTTCTATACCTTTAAAAGTTTCTAGAGTCAATGTACAACATGGAACTTATTCAGAACAACCTAACCTTTCAGTTAGTCGACAATGCCGGTTTTGAAGGATTTTTATTGTTTGCAGATCTTTATGACTATCAAGGTGATGGTTCTAGAGGGCAGGCTACATGTCTCTTAACTGGAAATATTACATGTGATGCGACTGGCGATTTGATTCCACATGTACACAGTAATCTAATCCGGCTTGGATTACAAAACCAAACAAATCAAAGAGGTCTTCTTTCGCTTAGATACCATATGTCTGCAATGCGAAGCAATGGAAGAAAATACTACATGAAAGGTCTAGTAGATCGCATTGAAATAGGAACGGGCGCATAAATCGTATAACAATCATTTAAAGGAATTTATTAATTTTACTTAGTATTTATCAATTATATATAATACTGTCTTTTTGCGAATTTAAGATTTTAGACTCACGATTACTAGAAATAAAATTTGGCTAAATTATGCAATCCAATATCACATGGAGAAAATCATCGATTTAGTACCGTATCCATTGTAATCACAAGACAAGTATAACAGATCGTCGTTCAATTTATATCGACATGTCCAGAGTAATAAAAATTTAATCATTTTCGGGATATCTATGACTGTCTAATTGTCTGTATGGTTTTTATTTTTATGTCTGCGATGTGGTGATTCCAGTGTTTGTTTTGGTATGAATAGCATTTTTACCCGAGTACAGAAATTGACATGCAAGTTTTATTTGATTATAATTATTCGATTTTTTGAAGTTAATAAAGCGATAGAGTTTTGTTCTTTAGAATAGTGAAAATTCTTATCACGGTTAAATTTGTAATTGTTCTATATTTCAATATATATTTCCGGGATTGCATTTAAAGTCTGTGAGTGAAAATTCTCTAATGATCGTCTCTACAGATCCAAATTTTATTTCAAAACAGTCTGATACTTTTACTTCACACAAGATAATAGTTTATAAATTATTTTATTTCGACATTGGACAGCTAACTGGGCTTTAATTATGCGAATATATGATAAATATTAATCCTAAATGACGTCACGTCTGATTTTACATGTAAAATGAATTTTTATTATGGATAGGAGGATATTTAAACACCCCCGAACCTGTATTTTTACCTAAACGTGAATCTAACTTGTCCTATAAATATTTTTTATTTTTTAAAGTTCATTAAAAACTTAAAATATTTCAAAGCTTAATAACTTGTACAGTCTTGGTTACTTTATCTTAAATTATACCCCTCATTTCCGTTTCATGAGGTGAAAGTATTACTTGGAAAGTGTGATAGATTAATTTTTTTATTTACTATTTCATAGTATTTAAAACACGTCTTAAATACGTTTAACTATTAAGATTCATGTTTTTGCTCTCCATGTCCATTTACTCTATATCTCGCCCTTTCATTTAAAAAAACCAACATATGGTTGAATAAAAAGTTCTCCAATTATATTCGATCTTGGTAGTGCTAACTGTTAAATTACTAAGTGTTGTACCGAAGGTTAACGGAAACATGCTATTTACGTTCCTTATAGAAGATCTAACAAAATCCTTCTGAAATGGAGGCTCACGACGAACTTTCATTGATTTCCAGATTTCCACCGACTCCTTAGAGGTCGATAGTATCGGGTCTGTCAATGAATTATAAAATAATAATAAGTGATTTTAATGTAGCATGTTTGTGGGTTAGGGGGCCATTTTTTTCTTTAATGGTATTGAAAAACCTTGGGGGTACCTTCCTGTTTTGAGGAAGGTGGTGAACACGGACCTCGAACTGGATTTCGAGTCCCGTGTGATCGATTCAAAATTTTGCATAATAATAAAGATAATTAATCTTAAAACTAACTACACGTGTTAAACTTTCCGTCCTCTGACCACCCGCATTGCGGAGGTTATGTTTGCACGACAGGTATAATCTGAATAATGAGCGTTAATAACAACATACGATCTGTAACAAAATAAAAAACCTAATTTATTCTTCTCTTAAGTGTGGCCGTTTTTATACCGATAAAATAGGAAATTATGCCAAAACGATGACGTCATCTCAATTCTGTAAATCTAGGTTTTCTCCTTGATTCCTTTTCATGCATTGTCATAGTCGCGAATACACTTTAACTTTCCTTAGTGATCTCTTCATTATGGGTGAGTTTCTCGGGCGCAGAGCTATTTGCGTTCCCGCAGATTTTTTGGGAGAATCTTTTGATACTCTCCCCAAATCAGTATCCTCGTTTAGATCCGTTACATGATCCTTCAAATTTTGGGCAGAATTTTTCCGAATTCTTTGACTTTTTTAAAACTTGATCTACATGATAATTTTTAGATATTAAGAATCTATTGTTGTCTTTAGCCAACTTTTGCAAACTTATGTCTTTAAATAGTTATTCTAATTGACCTCTTCGTATTTATACGAAATATGGAGGGCTTATAGATCTTTCAGAGGAAACCCAATCAGGAAAATATAGATTTAGATGATGTAGTATATATATTTGCGCATGTGTACGGCGATGCACAGTGAAGCTCTGCCCATTTTATCTGTTGGTTACATTTGGCGAGTTGGATGACTCCGGAGAGAAGTGATCAATTTGAGATGATACGTGTAGCGGTCCCTTGCTCTCTCCCATACGAACTATGAATTATAAAATACAAAAAAGGTATCT
>LDMZ01020132.1:0-11272 GCA_001455285.1 Sphaeromyxa zaharoni | reverse complement strand
AAAAAAAAATAACAGTATTTCAAATAAATTCCCTAAAGATCATAATCAAGGTTCGTTGAAAATGCAAAGGGAAGTAAAATATCAATAAGAAATATATTGAAATATATTCTCATGAATAATTAGTTTTTATGTTATCACTACTGTAAAAAATAGAGGTTTTACAGAAAATAGAAATAGTAAAAATTAGCTAAAATGCTTTGAAAAAAACTAAAATAATTACATTGAATTTTTTAATCAAACGATTTTTTTATAGTACTTGACACTTTTTTTATATATTACTGCTCGTTATGCAAATACCTCGTAGTATTTGGACATGAACCGGATAGGCACAAGAAAAAAGTTGTTATAAATATTGACTGTCATAAAAGGTTTCCATAAAAACAAGATTTTAATGAGATTAACAATTTCAAATGTGATAGTAAAAATTTAATAAATACACGATTTATTTGATTAATATTTTCCAAAATACTCTATTATATTGGGAAATAATATTACAATACTGGTAAAGAGATGTTGTTCAGCATAAATTTAAATTTACTAAAAAAATTCTCAAAACCTCTACACAAAAATCCTTTAACTATACTCTTCAGTCATAGATGTTATGAATAATGGATGGATTCAATTCAAAATATTATAAATGTAATTATTCAGCAATTTTGTTACAAAAAATTTAACAAAAGTTTTAATATTGAGATTTTTTAAATAAAAAATATTTTAGATGATGCTAATAAGTTTTTTCTTAGGTAAAGCACTGAAATGGAATGAAAAAATTGTACTCAGACTTTTCACAAGTTAAAAATACTTACCCTTCATTAGCTATTGAATGCATTAATTTAATGACAATATGTGATTTGTTACAATCTGAAATATGCTTCCTCTATATATTCAAAAATCTTTTCACTCAATAATACACTAATAATAAATTAAAAGCATTTTAGATTCACTACATCCAGCAACAATTGACCTTCGTGTATTTGATGTATCATCGGATTAGTTTGATTATAGTGTGGCTTAACAGTTGTTTATCACCGTTTGGAAAATATTCAAGAATACATTGTTTTTTATTCGTTTTTGGATTTACTGTTTCTACATTAATTAGGGATATGCATACTCACATGAATGAATCCATAGCAATTGCGAAAAAGTTTGCAACCAACCACATATAGATCATTTGGTTTAGATTTATTGTGAAAAATCTGGTTTTAATTTTAAGCTTCTTTGCCAGAAGTTGAAGGAATTCGTTCTGATACATATTTTATACGATATAAGGATTTATTAGTAGTTACTAGCACACTATACTTGAATTAAATTTACCCCTTTAAAAACCTAGGCACGAGCAGGAACTGCTAAAATCACCACCCATGTTGACTGTATTATCTTTTTTATATCAAAAAGAAGAAACGAAATATCAAAGCTGACATCGTCATTTAAACTAATTTCCAGATGGAAACAAATTAAAAACTTGTTTCTGATAAAAAATGGCTTCAAAACTTCACAAATCTTATATTATATTATAATTTTTAAGGGAGAATAGTCCTCAAATAGACGAGAGTATAGCGTGGTTACCCTTTTTGATCAGATCATAAAGATTATTTATTTTTGTAAGTCTTAGTAGAATTGTTTGTATTTATAATATCGATTAATAAAAGTATTTGAACAGCTGTTAGGATTTATTTTAAATCTTTTATTTAAAGTTTCTTTCATGTCAAGTTTTAATTTTATAAAATTGAGGTTTCTGGGATAAAAATAGTAATAACTTCTTAGGTTTTTATATTTTCCTAATCAATATAAAAGAGATGAAAATTTAATAAAATTATATTTAAAAATTTAAGAGCTTGAAATAATAATTTTCTTTGTTTATGATAAGTTTACACTCGATCATTCAAATTGAAAAGAATCTGTTACGATTATCATGAGCTTATATTTTTGAGATAGATAGAAGATGGAAAAATCTGTCTTTTGAAAAAATTTCATTAATTTTTAATTTGGGATAAAAAATTATCGATTTTCTTTCAACGATTTTGCAGCATAGAAATATGCATGTTCTATCTATGAAGTAAAATAAATATGTTAACATGAATATTAGTTTGTAGAAATTAATTTTAGAATTTTAAAACTAAATTATAAGTTAATTTTAATCCAGGAATATTAAGCAATTCTTGTTAAACAAACTAAGTAATAATCACGTTGGAATCTTTTATCAAGTGCTCATCTGATAAACTTTTATCAGTGTTTCCTTGGTCTTCTTCAAAATTGGAACCTTCAGGAAACCTTTTTATTTAAAAAAGGGTGGGAATTGATAAAAAATACTTGCCATTTAACTGTCTTTGTCTATACAGCCTTGGTGGCTCGTATATGCAAGTGTACCATATTACAAAGACTACGGGTCCAACAATCAGAAAACCAACACATACCAGGAATGAAATATATTGGATTGTTGTAATGAAGGCAGAATCTAAAGCTTTTTGAAATATTGAATAGTAAAAAATTAACATTCCTCCATGTAATTAAAATGATATAATTTGTGTGCGCCTCAAATGAGTAATTAGATTATGGACGGTTGATATATAGAAAGTTTAGAGTAAGTATTAAAACATCGTCCTTCACTCCATTACCGTTGGTTTTAAGAAATATTATAGAAATAAAAAAATCACGAAGTAAAATAGTAGAGCAATTGATAAAGATAAATAATTTATATTTTTGGATGCATAAAATATTACAATAAAAAATATATAATATTGATATGAAGATTGATTACACGTCATTAGTCATATCTGGATAGTTACTGCCATCATTTATTGTTTACCTAGTATTGGTCATCATACTTCATTAACAATTCTGATTTTGTTTTTACGAAAAAATAGTTTTAAGTTTGTAAAGTCAAATATTTTCAATTTTTTTTGAAAAAAGAAATGGATATAAAACACTTCGGACAATAATTCCTAGATGAACTGACTATTATGACTTCTTAATTGATTAAAATTAAAGTTAAATGACTTTTGGCTCACAAATGCTTAATATGAACTATTAATAGGAATGCAGGTATATGATTTCATAATAAATTTTATCATTTTGCGTTTTATTCAGACTAATTACAAAAATAATATAAAGAAAACATTTTAGACTGAAAAAATACATTCAAGACATTCACAACAAAGTCGAATAAGTAATTTTGACAACGTTTTTAATATTTTACAATGATAGATAATGTGAAATTGACAAAATCATATTAAATAAGCCTAACTAATTAATATTTTATAGTGATCAACATGTACTCTTTTAAATGTTAAAGGAATGAAGATAATGCTATTGTTTCAAAATAGATTTAGTATAAAAATAAAAAGATTTTGCAAATATGGTCATCTTTTGACCTTTCTAGTGTCCAGTAGAATAATGTTGAAAATTAAATGCAACTATTTTTTATAATATAGGGTCAAATAAAATTGCAAAATATTCAATCATGTAATAATAAAAAATTTTCAAAGAGTTTAAATTTCCTATCTCTTTAAATAAATCTTTCATTAGCTTAGGTGAAGTTATTTTCAAAAATAAATTGATAAACCATAAAATTCATAGAATTTTAATATTATAAATAGATTCCATAGCTTTACTTTATATGCTATTAATTACTAAGGATTCACTGAGTATTTGCATTGATTCGATTAAGGCTTAAATAATTTTCAAAAATCTTTTTTAACATTTCTATAATGTTTTATTTTAAAGAAATTGCTTTAATTTGATTTTGTGTAACAAGTTCTATTACATATCAGATCAGGATATCGATGTATAGTTATACCTGCATTAAATTATGTTACCCCTTAACAAAATTTTAACGAATAACTTTTAAGACATATTGCCATTTCTGAATAAAGTTTTGGACTCTATGTCTTTACATCCTTGTTTATATTTGAATTGTAAGTATAGAGAAGAGCGGAGGCGCGAATCGCGTAGCGTGGGGCTTTAATCCCGGAGATGGGGTTTTAGTGGGTGCGACTCCCACAGTAACTTGTTATCTGGAACATAGCCAGGTCCCTAGCCATCTCGTCCGAGAGGTACAGCCTAACGGCAGTCACCTCTAATGGAGGCCGAAATCCTGAAATAGGTATAAGGCTATGGCAAGGGTTTCCACATTCTCAGAGAAAAAAAATTGTAAGTATAGAATATTGTCATGAACTAAATTATAATTGTTAACTTTTCCTCTAATTTTTAAATATCATAAATCACGTTCTTAACACCAACCACTATAGAGGGACATTTTGATATAAGAAATAATTTATTAATTCAACAAGTTTTAAAATAAAAATTGTCGTCTATTTTTAAATTTTTAAAATTAGCTAATTTAATCTTGATTATTTTTCTATAATTTAAACATTTAATATGTTTTTAATTAAAGGAGTTTGGTTCTTTCTTCATTCATATAGTTTTTTTACAGTATTACCTAGGCTTAACGGAATCGAAAATAAGTTATACTAGCAACCAGCCATGAAAACACAAAAGCGTGCTCCCAGACCAAGGCAAAGGGAAAGAACTTGGCTACTCTAAATATATTAAAATACCAAGTAGCGTTTTAACTGAATTCCATAGATCTAATTAAGGGGTATAACTTTTTTTAAATTATTCCCCTGAATTACGTGTTGTTAGTAAAATAAGATGAATGTATTCATCCCCATCATCTTGATTGTCATTTTTAACATGATCTTTATATTTCTTTTTAAAAGACCATTTGTTTTTTTACTTCATTATTTTCGTTAATATGGTAAGGTGCGAGTATGGTCTATTTTATTTTAAATAATGAGCATGATGTTGAAATAAATCTAATTAAAACAGCTTTTTTGGGTTTCAATGAATTTTTAAAGAAAATGCAGAAAGCAACCAACAAAACCATATAAAACAGACTTTGCTAATATGATAACTACTTAATTCGAGACCGTTACTATTTCCAGCCATTGAGAGAAAATGGTCTGTATATACAAAAATACGTTTGTTTCCAGTTCTTCTCTTAGGCATCGCGATTCGGAACAATAAATATGAAAAAGTAAAAATGTTTGTCATATTTAAGGAAGTTGATATATATCTTTGATAAATCGTATAAATACCTATTCAGAATGCAAGAATCTGCTTTATTCGACCTGGTCTATTTATCATCTACCAACCAACAGTAAAAAAAATTTTTGTATATCATATTTTGCCCTTTTCAATGCCTTGGTAGCATCAACTGCTATTATGCAGTGTTCATTCATGGTTTAACGAATAGATGTTCACACCGAGAACACATTCTACTTATCTCGATTGAGGGAACAAAAATTTCCATCGAAAATTTAGTGATTTAAAAGACGCGTTCAATATATAAAGCAAATATTGGTCTAATACGGGAACAGAAAACCTAAACCTAGCACTATGCATGAATGTCTAAATATACATCTTTTTAAAAAGTAACGTGAAATGATGATGTCATTAATAGTAAATATTTTTTATTTTCTCATCTTTAAGATATGTTGAGATATTGATCAATCAGAAATAGTTAACGATTTATCAACAGCTTTCCAGGGTTTCTTGAATTTTACCTGATGTTTGAGGTCTCAAATAAATTCTTTTTTAATACTTTTTTGGAAAAATTTTCCGGTGTGAAACAGGGAGGTTAGAAAAAATATTTATCCGTTATACAATCCATAATTTTTGCTTCATTATGAATAACCTGAATAATACCTTTTGATATGATTATTTTCACCTTTTTCCATGTTTCAATGAAACTGCTTGCCATTCCCTAACGCAATATATTTTTATAAGTGATCTGCGACAGTACCTTCCTTAACTGGTCAATGATGTCATAATGAGATTCGTCCTACATAATGATCCATTAATCATATCTCCTTCCGAAGTCTCTTATAGTTTTGAAATGAAATTGATAATTGCTATATGTGATGATCGCTTTTATTTTATGTTTTAGAAATAATTTAAAAATTTAATTGATACTGTTTTACCCTAACAAATATGTCCCATGGGACGTGTATGACGCGAAGAGAGACCAGGTTCCTCTCTTAGTTCCACAAAATACATTATCTTTCATTAGGAGCAATCAATAATCCTCAATTTAGGTATAATTAAAATTATTTAATTAGGTAATTAGATTATCATTAATTGTTCCCCCGCCCGCCTGCCAATGGGCGTGGTTCTACGAGGGCACAACAGAAGAATATTTTTTCTTTAATAAATTAAATTTTTTACTGCTAAATGCAATAGGTGTTTTTTGCGTTTCATCAATATTTTTGTAAAAGAATAGATTCAATATTCATCTCTAAAGCCCTTCATCAAGTAAATATAAGGAGTCATTAGACATAATATTTTATACTGACGTTCTCAATAATAATTCAAACATGGTATCAAAAGCTGGTTAAAATTTTGTGCTAAAAAACACTTTAATTTTTTTAATAAATCGTACAGATGCGTTTCAATGTGGCATAATTTAATAATACTTTCAAAATAAATTACTGTTTCAAGAATACTTTTAACTATTTAGTGATTTTGAAATGCTCTTCTCTTAAAAATTGATCGCTGTATCATTCATTTCCACACCTACACCGTCTTCCGAAAATGTTTATACCAATTTTTAGGTATTGGTTCTATATAATTATTAACGTTATTGTCATCATTCTTAATCAAACGTCTTAGAGTAATCTTAGTTCATTTTCGAAATGAATCAAAAGTGATTAAATATCAACAAATGGGATGATAATGCTATTTCATTATTCCGAAAGTTAAAAACTCTCTGTTACTTTCTAAAACATCGAAGGAAAAATTACAAGCCAGAGAAAATCATATAATTGTAACATTATAAAAGCCTTGATCCAAGTGCATATTCGATATTTGATTTTATTTGGACGTATTGTACTCATTCAATCATCATATATGACACCGTAAACCATTGCTGTTAAATATATTTTCCCAAAATTATAAATTGTTTCATGGTTTGCCTGTAAGGATATGTCACAATTTTTTAACGTTAATCCGTTGCAATGCTATGGAAAAAGATATACCTGTCGACGTTGCATTGCTTACAAAATGTTGCATATGGATATAGTGACAAATTTATTCCATCTACAGTCGTTCATAATTTAGGGTTCTGAAGGTTGCTGGAAAAATTTGAACTTGATTTAGAAAAAATATATGGTTCATGTTTGACCTTTTAAAAACTTTTTTAACATTTACTGCTAAAGAACATTTTATTTTAATAGATCATTTTTTCAGTTTAAAATTTTGCAAACCGTTAACAGTGTAAGAAAAAGCAACAAAAATACTGGAAATTCTAAAATTCGTTAAGCTATAAATATTTAAAGTATCCTAAGGCTAAAAAATGGGATATATACGAAATTTTTTTTGTTTCGAAAGTCAGGGAGAAAATAAGATAACCTCACTAGACCATTTTTAAATAAAAAATATGGAAAAATCTCATATTTCTAAAGGCAGAAAAAATTAATCTGTTCAATTTGGAAGTTTAAACATTATCAAATACTAGCCCAAAAACGATTTTTTTCTCCTAAATGTATCTGAGGCCATCATTCCGTTCAACATATTACCTGTAACATTTTTCTGCATCTCAACATCTGTTTATAACTTGATATATGAAAAAAAATAATAATTATTCATTCTTGTTCGTTATAAAATATCGTTTTATAGGCGTTCCAATCATAATTACTATTAATTATTACAGAAACGCAAGCGTTGACTGTTACTGGTGATGGATTTCATTTTCGTTTCAATTGTATTATTGATTGATTTTATATGTGGCGTTATTTTCGGGATATGGTTTGTTTGTGTCTATGAACCCCCGAGGTTAAAATTGCAAAGAGAAATGCAGATGTACGTTTTGTTGTGTAGGTAATAGTTGTTTAGGCAATCGGCCGGAGCTCCGAATACAGCAAACATGGCTCAAGAAATTCCTTTTGAACCTCCACCCTACAATGAGCATCAAAAATGCGATCCATCAAAAGAGCTTCCATAAACTTTAACTAATTATACATCGAATTATTTGTTATTACTTTTTAAATTCTAAATGTGTTCCAAAATAATTATATACAGACTAGTTCAATTAAAATTTGTTGAAATTATTCTTTAATGTTTTAAAAAGGTCTTGCCTAGACAGCAAATAATTATTACAATTCAATTATGCTTAAATAGATAAAGCAAATTTTGGGGCGTCTATTTTGTTCAGTAATTCGCTGGAAACTGTATTGTTAACAATTTAGATATCATTCAGTTGTTGATCAAACCTATCTTTGTCAATCCAATATTATCCATTCATTAATTTTGATTAGTCATCAATTATGTCATTAGGGAATCTTTTATCAAGATTAATGAAAGTTATCGTCAATATTTCAAACTAGTAATAATTTTTTTCTACTATACAAGCCTTAAATAATGTTGCATAACTTTCCGATACAATCAATATGATATATATTATTATTTTATCATTGGTAGACGATAATTAAGATCGTTTGTCACTATGAAGGTTTTTACATCAAACAACACATTTCATTATGAAAATGCTTAACTTTAACAGTAAAGAAGAATGAACATATTTCTAATAAAGAATCTTTTAATCGTATCTTATAATTAATTGCAAATATTGCAATCATTTTTTTATATTCAACACTGAAACATCGCGTATGTGTATGCATTGGACTGTTAATATCATTTTAAATCATGACCGTATTTATTTCTATCAAATTTAAGACATTTTATCTTGTATATTTAAAAACATCATTAAGGATGACAAAACCTTATAATTCAGTTAGGTTTAACTACCTAAATACCTTTCCTGAAAAACAAAGTGAATCTAAATTATACTAATGTGTTTATGGAACCTATTATATGTATATTTTTTAGATATATCATTTTTTTAATTTAAATTATCTTTTTAAAATTCTAAAGTTCCGATTTCTTAATAAATCTTAGACCATTTTTTCTCGTTGGCAAATTTTAAAAATCATTTTTTTATGGTTGAAGTGGCTTAATACTAATTCTTCAGAAGTAAACTTTAATTCAATAAAATATTTTTTATTTTATTGGATAGTTAAGTATAAATGGTCAAAAATATTTTTAAAATCTCAAAAGTACAAGATACGTTTTTAGGGTTGATAGCTAAAACTTAATTAAAAATTTAGATTCACACCAGATAAATACAAATTAAAGTTCTCGTTCTAAAAATCACTTTAATGTTTCATTGAATTAAAAAAGTATATGAAAGATAGCCTACAGAGTAATTATGTTTTAAATAATTAATTTTTCCACTTACTGTGGCTGCTTTAGTTCATGTTTCTAAGACATTTGTTTATTTCCGTAATAATAATAAAACTTTCCATAAAAAAATATATTGTGTTTTAATATTAATAAATTGTAACAACGATTTAAGAATTAAACTCGACTAATTAGTTGACGTTTTGAAGCAATTTATTATTGATGGTTTGGCAATTCTATCTGCACAATAAAGTAAAAAAAATTAAATCTTATGTCTAAATACTCCTAATAATAAACCAATCTAACATATGCTATCTACCAAAGGAAGGCATCCTTTATGTCGGAAGACATAACCTCCACTATGATTAGAGCACATTTATTTGATCTTTTATATACAAGAATAAATTTGACAAAAGGATGGTGTCAATTTAAACAAAGATTTTTCCGAAATTATTAATATGTGTAACCGATTTTTCCAGCTCTTAACATCCCCAATTTTATTTTTATTTTTATAAACAAAGAATTGATATAAACTATTTAGTAAAATAAATTACAATAAAAACATAAATAATAAAATTTTTCAAACAAAAATTTTCCCGAATTTTCTTTTAAAGGTAATGAAAAATGACACGTAAATATATAAATGAGAAGCATATAATGGCTATAACATTTTTGCGGTTCGATTGAATAAAAATAAAATAATAAAATATTCTGATGTTACTATTTTAGTAATATTTTTCAATACTGAATTTTTAATAATAAAATCAAATTATTCTAAAGCTTAATGTAATATTTTTTAAAAAAAATTACATTCAAATATATATTAGAAGACTAATTACATTTTTTGAAAAAATTAAAAATCACGGATATTAATATAATTAAAAAATAATGTTTCTGTTACACAGCTTTTTTATTTCTAAACAAACAAATTTTCAAAATATCCTAAATTAAATAAAATGATTGTGGAAATTTTTGATATTTATAACTGAAACGGATAATATATGGGCTGTAAAATGTCTTTTAAGTCACTTAAGGATGTTCAGAACATATTAAAATTTTTCAGATAATGCATATTTATAAAGGCAAAATAGTTTTAGGTTAATTTAATGAATTTTTAATAAAAAATGTGGAACCTGGTTGATGTTAGTTTTTTATATCTTAGATAAGAAAAAAACCCTATAATACATTTTTTGACAACCCTGACCTCAAGGTCAGTAAAAATAGAAACGTCATTAGCTATTCCAATTTAGTTTTTTTAATATTATCAAAAAAATATTAAATAATACACAAAATAATATAGATAAGTACACTAAGAAAAGTTTTACATTTCATTATTTTTATTATTTATTTTAGATATTTATAAAATAATTTATATAATTTTTTATCACGTCAACAGACTTAATAAAAATAATGTGGAAAGGATAAAAAAAGTAAAATTAAGAAATTTTATACGAATCGAGAGCATTTTTTCTATTTAATGTATGGTTCAATTGATATTATTTTCTGAGATTTATGTTTTAATTTAAATTTTTTGAAATTATATTTCAACGGTGTTGTATTTTCTACATAATATATAGATCCCTTAAAAATGTAAAATGATTTTTAAAATTAATTCAAACAAATTTAGTGTGATATTTGCTCTATCAAAAATTTTGACAAGATTTAATATACCGTAATTAAAGTAGATTGCAGAGATGACACTCACGTTAAGTGAATGATTCAAAAATTGAAACAAAAAATTGAAATGAAAATATTAATTATTAAGATAGAGCCTATCATTGTACCTTATATTTTGATTTGTGCTTAATCTAATGTATTATATATGGTCGAACGATTTATACAGGGCATAAGTTATGATTTAAGAAAACAAATTCTTTTTATATCCTTTTTTCCATATTTATATCTTTTTTATGCAGTAAATTAAAAGAAAAAATAAATTATTTTTCATGGATTCAACATATAGAAGCACTTATGATGAGAACGAAGGCCAAAAAACTGGTAGCATTGCCCTAGCACAAGGGTAGGTAATGGGGGTCGT
>LDMZ01020131.1:0-11271 GCA_001455285.1 Sphaeromyxa zaharoni | reverse complement strand
AAAAAAAAATAACAGTATTTCAAATAAATTCCCTAAAGATCATAATCAAGGTTCGTTGAAAATGCAAAGGGAAGTAAAATATCAATAAGAAATATATTGAAATATATTCTCATGAATAATTAGTTTTTATGTTATCACTACTGTAAAAAATAGAGGTTTTACAGAAAATAGAAATAGTAAAAATTAGCTAAAATGCTTTGAAAAAAACTAAAATAATTACATTGAATTTTTTAATCAAACGATTTTTTTATAGTACTTGACACTTTTTTTATATATTACTGCTCGTTATGCAAATACCTCGTAGTATTTGGACATGAACCGGATAGGCACAAGAAAAAAGTTGTTATAAATATTGACTGTCATAAAAGGTTTCCATAAAAACAAGATTTTAATGAGATTAACAATTTCAAATGTGATAGTAAAAATTTAATAAATACACGATTTATTTGATTAATATTTTCCAAAATACTCTATTATATTGGGAAATAATATTACAATACTGGTAAAGAGATGTTGTTCAGCATAAATTTAAATTTACTAAAAAAATTCTCAAAACCTCTACACAAAAATCCTTTAACTATACTCTTCAGTCATAGATGTTATGAATAATGGATGGATTCAATTCAAAATATTATAAATGTAATTATTCAGCAATTTTGTTACAAAAAATTTAACAAAAGTTTTAATATTGAGATTTTTTAAATAAAAAATATTTTAGATGATGCTAATAAGTTTTTTCTTAGGTAAAGCACTGAAATGGAATGAAAAAATTGTACTCAGACTTTTCACAAGTTAAAAATACTTACCCTTCATTAGCTATTGAATGCATTAATTTAATGACAATATGTGATTTGTTACAATCTGAAATATGCTTCCTCTATATATTCAAAAATCTTTTCACTCAATAATACACTAATAATAAATTAAAAGCATTTTAGATTCACTACATCCAGCAACAATTGACCTTCGTGTATTTGATGTATCATCGGATTAGTTTGATTATAGTGTGGCTTAACAGTTGTTTATCACCGTTTGGAAAATATTCAAGAATACATTGTTTTTTATTCGTTTTTGGATTTACTGTTTCTACATTAATTAGGGATATGCATACTCACATGAATGAATCCATAGCAATTGCGAAAAAGTTTGCAACCAACCACATATAGATCATTTGGTTTAGATTTATTGTGAAAAATCTGGTTTTAATTTTAAGCTTCTTTGCCAGAAGTTGAAGGAATTCGTTCTGATACATATTTTATACGATATAAGGATTTATTAGTAGTTACTAGCACACTATACTTGAATTAAATTTACCCCTTTAAAAACCTAGGCACGAGCAGGAACTGCTAAAATCACCACCCATGTTGACTGTATTATCTTTTTTATATCAAAAAGAAGAAACGAAATATCAAAGCTGACATCGTCATTTAAACTAATTTCCAGATGGAAACAAATTAAAAACTTGTTTCTGATAAAAAATGGCTTCAAAACTTCACAAATCTTATATTATATTATAATTTTTAAGGGAGAATAGTCCTCAAATAGACGAGAGTATAGCGTGGTTACCCTTTTTGATCAGATCATAAAGATTATTTATTTTTGTAAGTCTTAGTAGAATTGTTTGTATTTATAATATCGATTAATAAAAGTATTTGAACAGCTGTTAGGATTTATTTTAAATCTTTTATTTAAAGTTTCTTTCATGTCAAGTTTTAATTTTATAAAATTGAGGTTTCTGGGATAAAAATAGTAATAACTTCTTAGGTTTTTATATTTTCCTAATCAATATAAAAGAGATGAAAATTTAATAAAATTATATTTAAAAATTTAAGAGCTTGAAATAATAATTTTCTTTGTTTATGATAAGTTTACACTCGATCATTCAAATTGAAAAGAATCTGTTACGATTATCATGAGCTTATATTTTTGAGATAGATAGAAGATGGAAAAATCTGTCTTTTGAAAAAATTTCATTAATTTTTAATTTGGGATAAAAAATTATCGATTTTCTTTCAACGATTTTGCAGCATAGAAATATGCATGTTCTATCTATGAAGTAAAATAAATATGTTAACATGAATATTAGTTTGTAGAAATTAATTTTAGAATTTTAAAACTAAATTATAAGTTAATTTTAATCCAGGAATATTAAGCAATTCTTGTTAAACAAACTAAGTAATAATCACGTTGGAATCTTTTATCAAGTGCTCATCTGATAAACTTTTATCAGTGTTTCCTTGGTCTTCTTCAAAATTGGAACCTTCAGGAAACCTTTTTATTTAAAAAAGGGTGGGAATTGATAAAAAATACTTGCCATTTAACTGTCTTTGTCTATACAGCCTTGGTGGCTCGTATATGCAAGTGTACCATATTACAAAGACTACGGGTCCAACAATCAGAAAACCAACACATACCAGGAATGAAATATATTGGATTGTTGTAATGAAGGCAGAATCTAAAGCTTTTTGAAATATTGAATAGTAAAAAATTAACATTCCTCCATGTAATTAAAATGATATAATTTGTGTGCGCCTCAAATGAGTAATTAGATTATGGACGGTTGATATATAGAAAGTTTAGAGTAAGTATTAAAACATCGTCCTTCACTCCATTACCGTTGGTTTTAAGAAATATTATAGAAATAAAAAAATCACGAAGTAAAATAGTAGAGCAATTGATAAAGATAAATAATTTATATTTTTGGATGCATAAAATATTACAATAAAAAATATATAATATTGATATGAAGATTGATTACACGTCATTAGTCATATCTGGATAGTTACTGCCATCATTTATTGTTTACCTAGTATTGGTCATCATACTTCATTAACAATTCTGATTTTGTTTTTACGAAAAAATAGTTTTAAGTTTGTAAAGTCAAATATTTTCAATTTTTTTTGAAAAAAGAAATGGATATAAAACACTTCGGACAATAATTCCTAGATGAACTGACTATTATGACTTCTTAATTGATTAAAATTAAAGTTAAATGACTTTTGGCTCACAAATGCTTAATATGAACTATTAATAGGAATGCAGGTATATGATTTCATAATAAATTTTATCATTTTGCGTTTTATTCAGACTAATTACAAAAATAATATAAAGAAAACATTTTAGACTGAAAAAATACATTCAAGACATTCACAACAAAGTCGAATAAGTAATTTTGACAACGTTTTTAATATTTTACAATGATAGATAATGTGAAATTGACAAAATCATATTAAATAAGCCTAACTAATTAATATTTTATAGTGATCAACATGTACTCTTTTAAATGTTAAAGGAATGAAGATAATGCTATTGTTTCAAAATAGATTTAGTATAAAAATAAAAAGATTTTGCAAATATGGTCATCTTTTGACCTTTCTAGTGTCCAGTAGAATAATGTTGAAAATTAAATGCAACTATTTTTTATAATATAGGGTCAAATAAAATTGCAAAATATTCAATCATGTAATAATAAAAAATTTTCAAAGAGTTTAAATTTCCTATCTCTTTAAATAAATCTTTCATTAGCTTAGGTGAAGTTATTTTCAAAAATAAATTGATAAACCATAAAATTCATAGAATTTTAATATTATAAATAGATTCCATAGCTTTACTTTATATGCTATTAATTACTAAGGATTCACTGAGTATTTGCATTGATTCGATTAAGGCTTAAATAATTTTCAAAAATCTTTTTTAACATTTCTATAATGTTTTATTTTAAAGAAATTGCTTTAATTTGATTTTGTGTAACAAGTTCTATTACATATCAGATCAGGATATCGATGTATAGTTATACCTGCATTAAATTATGTTACCCCTTAACAAAATTTTAACGAATAACTTTTAAGACATATTGCCATTTCTGAATAAAGTTTTGGACTCTATGTCTTTACATCCTTGTTTATATTTGAATTGTAAGTATAGAGAAGAGCGGAGGCGCGAATCGCGTAGCGTGGGGCTTTAATCCCGGAGATGGGGTTTTAGTGGGTGCGACTCCCACAGTAACTTGTTATCTGGAACATAGCCAGGTCCCTAGCCATCTCGTCCGAGAGGTACAGCCTAACGGCAGTCACCTCTAATGGAGGCCGAAATCCTGAAATAGGTATAAGGCTATGGCAAGGGTTTCCACATTCTCAGAGAAAAAAAATTGTAAGTATAGAATATTGTCATGAACTAAATTATAATTGTTAACTTTTCCTCTAATTTTTAAATATCATAAATCACGTTCTTAACACCAACCACTATAGAGGGACATTTTGATATAAGAAATAATTTATTAATTCAACAAGTTTTAAAATAAAAATTGTCGTCTATTTTTAAATTTTTAAAATTAGCTAATTTAATCTTGATTATTTTTCTATAATTTAAACATTTAATATGTTTTTAATTAAAGGAGTTTGGTTCTTTCTTCATTCATATAGTTTTTTTACAGTATTACCTAGGCTTAACGGAATCGAAAATAAGTTATACTAGCAACCAGCCATGAAAACACAAAAGCGTGCTCCCAGACCAAGGCAAAGGGAAAGAACTTGGCTACTCTAAATATATTAAAATACCAAGTAGCGTTTTAACTGAATTCCATAGATCTAATTAAGGGGTATAACTTTTTTTAAATTATTCCCCTGAATTACGTGTTGTTAGTAAAATAAGATGAATGTATTCATCCCCATCATCTTGATTGTCATTTTTAACATGATCTTTATATTTCTTTTTAAAAGACCATTTGTTTTTTTACTTCATTATTTTCGTTAATATGGTAAGGTGCGAGTATGGTCTATTTTATTTTAAATAATGAGCATGATGTTGAAATAAATCTAATTAAAACAGCTTTTTTGGGTTTCAATGAATTTTTAAAGAAAATGCAGAAAGCAACCAACAAAACCATATAAAACAGACTTTGCTAATATGATAACTACTTAATTCGAGACCGTTACTATTTCCAGCCATTGAGAGAAAATGGTCTGTATATACAAAAATACGTTTGTTTCCAGTTCTTCTCTTAGGCATCGCGATTCGGAACAATAAATATGAAAAAGTAAAAATGTTTGTCATATTTAAGGAAGTTGATATATATCTTTGATAAATCGTATAAATACCTATTCAGAATGCAAGAATCTGCTTTATTCGACCTGGTCTATTTATCATCTACCAACCAACAGTAAAAAAAATTTTTGTATATCATATTTTGCCCTTTTCAATGCCTTGGTAGCATCAACTGCTATTATGCAGTGTTCATTCATGGTTTAACGAATAGATGTTCACACCGAGAACACATTCTACTTATCTCGATTGAGGGAACAAAAATTTCCATCGAAAATTTAGTGATTTAAAAGACGCGTTCAATATATAAAGCAAATATTGGTCTAATACGGGAACAGAAAACCTAAACCTAGCACTATGCATGAATGTCTAAATATACATCTTTTTAAAAAGTAACGTGAAATGATGATGTCATTAATAGTAAATATTTTTTATTTTCTCATCTTTAAGATATGTTGAGATATTGATCAATCAGAAATAGTTAACGATTTATCAACAGCTTTCCAGGGTTTCTTGAATTTTACCTGATGTTTGAGGTCTCAAATAAATTCTTTTTTAATACTTTTTTGGAAAAATTTTCCGGTGTGAAACAGGGAGGTTAGAAAAAATATTTATCCGTTATACAATCCATAATTTTTGCTTCATTATGAATAACCTGAATAATACCTTTTGATATGATTATTTTCACCTTTTTCCATGTTTCAATGAAACTGCTTGCCATTCCCTAACGCAATATATTTTTATAAGTGATCTGCGACAGTACCTTCCTTAACTGGTCAATGATGTCATAATGAGATTCGTCCTACATAATGATCCATTAATCATATCTCCTTCCGAAGTCTCTTATAGTTTTGAAATGAAATTGATAATTGCTATATGTGATGATCGCTTTTATTTTATGTTTTAGAAATAATTTAAAAATTTAATTGATACTGTTTTACCCTAACAAATATGTCCCATGGGACGTGTATGACGCGAAGAGAGACCAGGTTCCTCTCTTAGTTCCACAAAATACATTATCTTTCATTAGGAGCAATCAATAATCCTCAATTTAGGTATAATTAAAATTATTTAATTAGGTAATTAGATTATCATTAATTGTTCCCCCGCCCGCCTGCCAATGGGCGTGGTTCTACGAGGGCACAACAGAAGAATATTTTTTCTTTAATAAATTAAATTTTTTACTGCTAAATGCAATAGGTGTTTTTTGCGTTTCATCAATATTTTTGTAAAAGAATAGATTCAATATTCATCTCTAAAGCCCTTCATCAAGTAAATATAAGGAGTCATTAGACATAATATTTTATACTGACGTTCTCAATAATAATTCAAACATGGTATCAAAAGCTGGTTAAAATTTTGTGCTAAAAAACACTTTAATTTTTTTAATAAATCGTACAGATGCGTTTCAATGTGGCATAATTTAATAATACTTTCAAAATAAATTACTGTTTCAAGAATACTTTTAACTATTTAGTGATTTTGAAATGCTCTTCTCTTAAAAATTGATCGCTGTATCATTCATTTCCACACCTACACCGTCTTCCGAAAATGTTTATACCAATTTTTAGGTATTGGTTCTATATAATTATTAACGTTATTGTCATCATTCTTAATCAAACGTCTTAGAGTAATCTTAGTTCATTTTCGAAATGAATCAAAAGTGATTAAATATCAACAAATGGGATGATAATGCTATTTCATTATTCCGAAAGTTAAAAACTCTCTGTTACTTTCTAAAACATCGAAGGAAAAATTACAAGCCAGAGAAAATCATATAATTGTAACATTATAAAAGCCTTGATCCAAGTGCATATTCGATATTTGATTTTATTTGGACGTATTGTACTCATTCAATCATCATATATGACACCGTAAACCATTGCTGTTAAATATATTTTCCCAAAATTATAAATTGTTTCATGGTTTGCCTGTAAGGATATGTCACAATTTTTTAACGTTAATCCGTTGCAATGCTATGGAAAAAGATATACCTGTCGACGTTGCATTGCTTACAAAATGTTGCATATGGATATAGTGACAAATTTATTCCATCTACAGTCGTTCATAATTTAGGGTTCTGAAGGTTGCTGGAAAAATTTGAACTTGATTTAGAAAAAATATATGGTTCATGTTTGACCTTTTAAAAACTTTTTTAACATTTACTGCTAAAGAACATTTTATTTTAATAGATCATTTTTTCAGTTTAAAATTTTGCAAACCGTTAACAGTGTAAGAAAAAGCAACAAAAATACTGGAAATTCTAAAATTCGTTAAGCTATAAATATTTAAAGTATCCTAAGGCTAAAAAATGGGATATATACGAAATTTTTTTTGTTTCGAAAGTCAGGGAGAAAATAAGATAACCTCACTAGACCATTTTTAAATAAAAAATATGGAAAAATCTCATATTTCTAAAGGCAGAAAAAATTAATCTGTTCAATTTGGAAGTTTAAACATTATCAAATACTAGCCCAAAAACGATTTTTTTCTCCTAAATGTATCTGAGGCCATCATTCCGTTCAACATATTACCTGTAACATTTTTCTGCATCTCAACATCTGTTTATAACTTGATATATGAAAAAAAATAATAATTATTCATTCTTGTTCGTTATAAAATATCGTTTTATAGGCGTTCCAATCATAATTACTATTAATTATTACAGAAACGCAAGCGTTGACTGTTACTGGTGATGGATTTCATTTTCGTTTCAATTGTATTATTGATTGATTTTATATGTGGCGTTATTTTCGGGATATGGTTTGTTTGTGTCTATGAACCCCGAGGTTAAAATTGCAAAGAGAAATGCAGATGTACGTTTTGTTGTGTAGGTAATAGTTGTTTAGGCAATCGGCCGGAGCTCCGAATACAGCAAACATGGCTCAAGAAATTCCTTTTGAACCTCCACCCTACAATGAGCATCAAAAATGCGATCCATCAAAAGAGCTTCCATAAACTTTAACTAATTATACATCGAATTATTTGTTATTACTTTTTAAATTCTAAATGTGTTCCAAAATAATTATATACAGACTAGTTCAATTAAAATTTGTTGAAATTATTCTTTAATGTTTTAAAAAGGTCTTGCCTAGACAGCAAATAATTATTACAATTCAATTATGCTTAAATAGATAAAGCAAATTTTGGGGCGTCTATTTTGTTCAGTAATTCGCTGGAAACTGTATTGTTAACAATTTAGATATCATTCAGTTGTTGATCAAACCTATCTTTGTCAATCCAATATTATCCATTCATTAATTTTGATTAGTCATCAATTATGTCATTAGGGAATCTTTTATCAAGATTAATGAAAGTTATCGTCAATATTTCAAACTAGTAATAATTTTTTTCTACTATACAAGCCTTAAATAATGTTGCATAACTTTCCGATACAATCAATATGATATATATTATTATTTTATCATTGGTAGACGATAATTAAGATCGTTTGTCACTATGAAGGTTTTTACATCAAACAACACATTTCATTATGAAAATGCTTAACTTTAACAGTAAAGAAGAATGAACATATTTCTAATAAAGAATCTTTTAATCGTATCTTATAATTAATTGCAAATATTGCAATCATTTTTTTATATTCAACACTGAAACATCGCGTATGTGTATGCATTGGACTGTTAATATCATTTTAAATCATGACCGTATTTATTTCTATCAAATTTAAGACATTTTATCTTGTATATTTAAAAACATCATTAAGGATGACAAAACCTTATAATTCAGTTAGGTTTAACTACCTAAATACCTTTCCTGAAAAACAAAGTGAATCTAAATTATACTAATGTGTTTATGGAACCTATTATATGTATATTTTTTAGATATATCATTTTTTTAATTTAAATTATCTTTTTAAAATTCTAAAGTTCCGATTTCTTAATAAATCTTAGACCATTTTTTCTCGTTGGCAAATTTTAAAAATCATTTTTTTATGGTTGAAGTGGCTTAATACTAATTCTTCAGAAGTAAACTTTAATTCAATAAAATATTTTTTATTTTATTGGATAGTTAAGTATAAATGGTCAAAAATATTTTTAAAATCTCAAAAGTACAAGATACGTTTTTAGGGTTGATAGCTAAAACTTAATTAAAAATTTAGATTCACACCAGATAAATACAAATTAAAGTTCTCGTTCTAAAAATCACTTTAATGTTTCATTGAATTAAAAAAGTATATGAAAGATAGCCTACAGAGTAATTATGTTTTAAATAATTAATTTTTCCACTTACTGTGGCTGCTTTAGTTCATGTTTCTAAGACATTTGTTTATTTCCGTAATAATAATAAAACTTTCCATAAAAAAATATATTGTGTTTTAATATTAATAAATTGTAACAACGATTTAAGAATTAAACTCGACTAATTAGTTGACGTTTTGAAGCAATTTATTATTGATGGTTTGGCAATTCTATCTGCACAATAAAGTAAAAAAAATTAAATCTTATGTCTAAATACTCCTAATAATAAACCAATCTAACATATGCTATCTACCAAAGGAAGGCATCCTTTATGTCGGAAGACATAACCTCCACTATGATTAGAGCACATTTATTTGATCTTTTATATACAAGAATAAATTTGACAAAAGGATGGTGTCAATTTAAACAAAGATTTTTCCGAAATTATTAATATGTGTAACCGATTTTTCCAGCTCTTAACATCCCCAATTTTATTTTTATTTTTATAAACAAAGAATTGATATAAACTATTTAGTAAAATAAATTACAATAAAAACATAAATAATAAAATTTTTCAAACAAAAATTTTCCCGAATTTTCTTTTAAAGGTAATGAAAAATGACACGTAAATATATAAATGAGAAGCATATAATGGCTATAACATTTTTGCGGTTCGATTGAATAAAAATAAAATAATAAAATATTCTGATGTTACTATTTTAGTAATATTTTTCAATACTGAATTTTTAATAATAAAATCAAATTATTCTAAAGCTTAATGTAATATTTTTTAAAAAAAATTACATTCAAATATATATTAGAAGACTAATTACATTTTTTGAAAAAATTAAAAATCACGGATATTAATATAATTAAAAAATAATGTTTCTGTTACACAGCTTTTTTATTTCTAAACAAACAAATTTTCAAAATATCCTAAATTAAATAAAATGATTGTGGAAATTTTTGATATTTATAACTGAAACGGATAATATATGGGCTGTAAAATGTCTTTTAAGTCACTTAAGGATGTTCAGAACATATTAAAATTTTTCAGATAATGCATATTTATAAAGGCAAAATAGTTTTAGGTTAATTTAATGAATTTTTAATAAAAAATGTGGAACCTGGTTGATGTTAGTTTTTTATATCTTAGATAAGAAAAAAACCCTATAATACATTTTTTGACAACCCTGACCTCAAGGTCAGTAAAAATAGAAACGTCATTAGCTATTCCAATTTAGTTTTTTTAATATTATCAAAAAAATATTAAATAATACACAAAATAATATAGATAAGTACACTAAGAAAAGTTTTACATTTCATTATTTTTATTATTTATTTTAGATATTTATAAAATAATTTATATAATTTTTTATCACGTCAACAGACTTAATAAAAATAATGTGGAAAGGATAAAAAAAGTAAAATTAAGAAATTTTATACGAATCGAGAGCATTTTTTCTATTTAATGTATGGTTCAATTGATATTATTTTCTGAGATTTATGTTTTAATTTAAATTTTTTGAAATTATATTTCAACGGTGTTGTATTTTCTACATAATATATAGATCCCTTAAAAATGTAAAATGATTTTTAAAATTAATTCAAACAAATTTAGTGTGATATTTGCTCTATCAAAAATTTTGACAAGATTTAATATACCGTAATTAAAGTAGATTGCAGAGATGACACTCACGTTAAGTGAATGATTCAAAAATTGAAACAAAAAATTGAAATGAAAATATTAATTATTAAGATAGAGCCTATCATTGTACCTTATATTTTGATTTGTGCTTAATCTAATGTATTATATATGGTCGAACGATTTATACAGGGCATAAGTTATGATTTAAGAAAACAAATTCTTTTTATATCCTTTTTTCCATATTTATATCTTTTTTATGCAGTAAATTAAAAGAAAAAATAAATTATTTTTCATGGATTCAACATATAGAAGCACTTATGATGAGAACGAAGGCCAAAAAACTGGTAGCATTGCCCTAGCACAAGGGTAGGTAATGGGGGTCGT
>LDMZ01020096.1:0-11798 GCA_001455285.1 Sphaeromyxa zaharoni | reverse complement strand
TTTTAGCCTGATTTCTTAACACGATCAACTTTGAATTAGATCATCGAAAATTAATCTACAATACACGGATACATTCAAATATTTACAACAGTAAACTTTGTTTAGCTCGTGTCCAACACCCTCTGGATGAGGCCCAAGAGGAAACAAAAACTGTTTACCTTAACTTGGCTTAGCGCTTCCCAACCCGATGCCCATGAAAGGGTCCCCAGGATAGAATATTTAAGAAGCACTGGTTTAGTTTATAAACAAGCCGGTTTTGAGTGAGATTAGACAAATTTGCGTTAAAAATAATATAGTCATTTCACTAATTATAGGAGCAACAAAAGATTCACAAATCCATTTTAATTAGCACCAACAACAGGGAAAACCAGAGACTACTCTGTCGTAAAAAATATTCTAGTTCCCATAAAAAGGTTTCATAGCTTTAAGAAAAACAATTGTTGTCATAAAATTTTCTGAATATTAATTCCTTTCTTCAAATGAAAAATATTAGGGATTAATATCTAACAAAAGTTTGGTCGAAATTTTGGGTATTTAAATTGGAGAAAGACAATTTAATAAATTGGTGTGTGAATAAAATTAAAGTTTATGATTTCTGAGCTGGAGTCTTTGATCGACTACTAGAACTTGCGGATTTCTTGTTATTTTTACTTTCAAGGATTTTCTTCTTATTTTGAGCTCCACGACGCCGGGATTCCGCTTGATCCCTAACGAAAAGTATATTTTAAAGACTCAAACCCACCTAAGCGCCTTGGCCCTAGCAGCTTCAGCTTTCTTCTTAAATATATGCTCCATCAAAACTCTCCGATTCTTGAACACGTTACCCTTGACTTTCTTCTTGAGTTCACAGTACCTATGCAGAGTTTGGGAATTGCGAAACACTCCAAATTACATATGTCTATCGATCTTCTTGTTCTCACGGTAGTCCTTGAGAAAAGATCTAAGAACTCTAATCCGCTTCATCCAAATGACCTTCTCGGGCATTCGAGCGTTGGCAGTACCTTTTCTCTTGCCGAGACCCCGATGTCGTCCAAGACGCTTTGCTTCCTTTCGGATACGTGTCCGGTAGCGACTGTGGATAACATCGGGCTTTTTTATTATCAAACCGTCCCTTATTAGCTTTCGGATGTTCATCCGGGAATTGGCATCGCGAATTTCAAGGATCTCGTTGGGGTCCAGCCACACTTTGTTCCTCCCGCACTTCAAAATGTCTGCAGCAAGCCTCTTTTGCATCTTAAGATTACTACATCGCTTAGAACAAATATAAAGTGAAACATACCTCATGTTCCTTGAATATTATATAAAAACAGCCACGAGCACACTAAGTCCCGGCTACTTTCGATCTATTTCGGTCACTACGTTTCTTTGGAGTTATCGTCGATCTAAGGGGTTGGGTCGTTTTCTTCTATGTCATTGGGCGGTTTAATTTGCTATATTATGATTCATTTCTTTTTCTGCCACCGCTTTTTAGCATATTCTTCTGGGCTATTTATATAGGTTCGTTGTCAATTTTTTGCATTTTTGATTATTAAGGTATCCACTATAATCCTACTCTATATATAAAACGAAATGAAATTTTTCAATAAAATTATTAAATGTTATTGAAAAAAGTTGTTAAATAGTGTCAAAAAGAATGAAAATTTCGGGATCCCCAACTATAATTTTAAGTGTTTTAGGATACTCGTGTATATAGAGTCTATTCCAGAATATCACATATAGTTTATCCGAAAGATTTTTTTAGCTTTATTTGAAATCAATCGACTTAGAATATTCCGAACTGAAATAGAGTTAAATCTTGAATCATGAGTTTTATTAGATAAATATCTTTCCCTTGTCAAATTTTTTTGTAAATTGAATAAAATAACATTTGAAATGCAAATAAATCATTTTTGCACCATCCCACTACTCAAGTCTTCGTTTTGTGGCAGAAGGGTTCATGATAATTATTCTTTTCAAATTAATTTTCATTGGACCTTCGATACACGAGCTCAGTTATAATAGAATTGATGGACCTATAATCCAAGATGCTATCGTAATCTGACACTGTGTCGTTCATGTTATAAAATTCTATATAATTTGGAGCTATAATTTAACATCTTAGACCAGCTATAAATTTTGTGCTTATTCTATGCTGAATTAAGCTTAACTGATATAGAAAAAAGTCTCTAATTCTCTATGAACGCAGGTTTTATTGGTAAATCTGTCGAAAAATTTATTTCTCTTACATCTTATTTTATTATACGTCATTTTGAATTTATATGACTATGTGTTATAAGGAACAGCTTGGATGACCTTTAAGACTTAATAAAAAAATTTACCCTTTTAGCCTCGGATTGATGAACTGGAATTAACCTTAATTGCCCATAGCCGATAAATAGATTTAATAACACAATTTTTCAATCAATATTATATTACAAACCTAACATGAAAGTTGAAAACATAATTTGAAAAAATACAATAATAAGATTTTTTTTCGCTATAAAAAGTTGCTGATTATCTCGTAAACCCGAAACCCCAAAATACAAAATAGGAATAATGAAAAAATTAAGGCATTAAGAATAACTTCGGGCTAAACGAACCATTTTTTCCAATTACGGAAGTACCCGATTTCTGGCATATAGGCTCTTTTACTCCTTCGGTTGACTCACTATTTTTCCATCAGAATGGTGTTTTCCGTGTATTTCCTGGTTACATTTTTTTTCCTGGACGTTTATGGGTTGAAATATTCCCCGGTTTTGTTATGGACGAATGAAAGGTATATCAAATTCTAACAAATTATTTTTTTATAGAAATTCCTCTTTCACTCATTTATTGTCGAATGATCCAGGTGAATTTGTCAATTTAGTACATTCAATCAGAGAGCTTATTGAAAGGGCCCCAAAAGTAGTTATAATTTACTCAGAATATGTAAATTGATTTCCTTTCACTTTTTGAGGATTTCTTAGAAATCTAGACTCTTAAATGAGAATGTTTCGGGTAGATATTCGCAATTTTCAAACCTTAACTCTTCTTTCACGAATTCTGAAAATGGAACATTCTTTCTAAACAACTTTATTGGAAATGAAAAACTTATAAAATTGCTATTGAACGGTGTAAAATTTACTTCTTTTGATAGTGTAATTATTTTATTGGTTTTTATTTTATATTAGATTCTCAATCTGTATTCAAGACTGGACGACCTGAAAGTAATATCGAGTTTTACAACCTCAGCTTGGATACTTCAGTGGTTGATTTAGAAAAGTATATCTCAGACTTAGGTTTTGATATTACAGCAATAATCAATGATCTAGATTTATCATTGAGTCAAATTGTATCAAAGGCACCACCGAACACACTCTTCATCCTTACCTCCGACTTTCAGGTATTTTTACACGGATTATACATTAATCCTTCAAATATTCACCATTTTCTCTTTTTGTTTAATACTGACGAATGCCAGCTGATTTATCAAAACATAAGGTGGAGAAAAATGAGAAAATTACTTTTTATTATTCTTAAAAATACCAGTTCTTTATAATTTTTCAAAAATATCCCTTTAATAACATAATTTGCTTACACTTTAATCATGTATTATTTTCACAATTTTTAATAACGTTTGATTTTGGTTTTACCGATTATAGCAGGCGTTCCTAACCTGGATTTGATTTATTAAAAGATTTCCGTGGTCCTCTGACAATGATAAAAAACATTAAAACTATGCATAAAGCTAATAAGTAAAGACGATTAGGGATTCTGTAAAAAGCGAAGGATGGTAAACATGATGCTAGCGAATAAGCCTTCTTTGAAAAAAGGTTCTAAAGGCAGTGCATTGATATGCTAAATCGAGGACGGCAAGTCACTGGTATTCTCGAGTTTTTGCGATTTGTATTGCAATATTCAACAAAGCACTCAAATTATATTGTCTTCTTTTTTGAATTAAGTGATGTATGTGTATTTTCATGTTTTGATTTGATATTTCTCATGTATTTCTTTGATTTAAGCAATTATTCTAAAGCGATCAAATCTGGAACTATGAGATTTTATGATAAAAACATGCTGGGTTGATATGATAACTTTTATTGACAATATTACTTCGATGATATAAAAAATTGACTTACATGACATTCATATTGGCTGACCTTGCCACCATTGCACATTTTTACATTTAACATATTTTCGCTTATTATTATATTAATTTTAAATAAAATTGATCTCTAATGAACATCAAAATCTTTTATTTCAAGTTAAACGAGATTACCCATCAACTTAAAATGGCTAGCCATCCCTGTACTAAACCATATGAATTTCGTTCTGGTGGTGGTAACACCAAACAGTATTTATAATCTACTCTCTAAGGAGCAAAGCTGGAGTTTATATACCAATAAAAAATTTTTGAATGTATTAATTACATTCTATTCTATTTTATACTTAAGTGAAGAAACCTATATATTTGTTAATGTCTCTTTTGTATAATCTGAGGACTTTTAAATAATTTCAATTTAACTTTTTTTTAGCTGGAAAATGTTTATCTTTTTATCGTTTTCCAATCTATTCTTTAACTCTTAGAAGCTACTTTGATATTTTTAATTTGAATAGGTTATTGGATAAACGAGGCATTACTTAATTGCCATCATCTTGTGCTTGATTATTCTTTTATTCTGGAATTTATGTATAACAAAAAGTTTATACCTTGTATAATGATTTAAAACCAGATTTCTAACGCTTACGTATAAACAAAAATCACATAAACCTGTTTTATATGATAAATTGCGTTGAATTGGTTTTTAAGTTAAAAAAGAAATTTTAATTATTTTTGGGAAAACTTAGTTTACGTTAATATCACAAAGTAAATATACCATTGTGAGTACGAACAGCTCTGTTTTGTCGTAGTCTTCAATGTGCAGATTTTGAAATGCAAACCTGGATACCTAAATTATTTGGCCTACGCTTTTAATTTAATTTAATTAATTGAACATTTATTTTTATTTTTTAAAATGTAGATACGTTTAGGTTCCGGAGTTCAATTTGCCCAAAGATTTGAGAAATGTTAGAACTGACATAAATGCGGGTGTTTCGGTGTCTACACAAATAATTGAAGTACAAAACGGAACCTTAATTATGAATGGAGACTGTGGAATGATGTACTATAAATCGATCGTGTTACGTCTATCAACTGATTCTATATTAAACTTGACGAACCCGAAGCTAGTTCCTACTTCATGTGTTAAAGCTGGAGATACTGTAACGTAATAAAATGAAGTGTTTTTTAAATTTTCTATCAAAGGTTTTCCGTTAACTATACGAACCAGACCAAAACTCATGAGAACTACATTTTAACAATAGTGGCTAATAAGATGTAAGTTTTTCCTTAGAAAACTATAAACATTCAGTCGAAAGCAGTATTCCGTTAAAACCATAAAGGTTCAGGTTTCTGGTGTGGGATACACTTTTGATGGCAGGCAAATTATCGCTCCAGTTGGAAGATCATTTGCGTGTCAAACCTTAGTGTTTCGCGTTGGCATGAGCGAGTTACGTCTTGTGAGTTTCCAGGTTTAGTTATTTTTTATTATTTTCATATAGTTAGTTTCAACCTTTCAGAATCAACGTTGATAAGTTTTCAAGAGCTAGTGATTGTACAAATTTTGTGAATATTCCTCATCTGATGGGATTATTTGCAATTTTACTTTTCGGAATGATGCTTTTCTACGGTTTGGTTGGCCTCTTTGGAATAAAAACCAATTTACATCAGGAAGTTCCCAAGTATCACAACATTTTTGGTGCTATGGATTAACTATTGCAGTAATTAGATATTAAGTAGGTAGTGTTTCATTTGCAATATTTTTTACCATTCTTGCATGGTTAATTAATCCACTTTTATTCAGGGATGCCCCACATCATTTAGGAAAAATGTAATATTTTGTGAACATTTTTTTAATGAGCGATATATTTTGTATTCTACTAGTATCTGAAATTTTCCTAGAATAATATCTCTTTAAGTCCGTTAGATGAAATCTCTTGTTTATTAAGTGCGTTTAAAACATTTTTGTTAAGATTTATTCTAGTAGTGTTCAGTTTAGGTGCTATTTAATCTAACCATAATTTGTATCATCATTATTTAGCGCTGAAATGAACATTTGTAAAAAGTATTGGGTGTCGTATCGGGTTTTCTATTGCTCTAACCATCTTTTTAATTATTCAACAAACAGGTCTTTTAAATTAAATTAAACATTTGAGTGAAAGTCAAAGGATTTATTTCCGACGGTTCGATTTTCACAATCCGTGGTGTATTATTTAGTACAAAAATAAATATGCAATGCTTAAGCTAAATTAATTGAAAATAAATCATGAGAATTCCATGCCACGAAGTAGCCGATGACATTACTGATCGCTCTACACTTCTTTATAATGTCGGATCCATCCTGGTTTTGTTCACTTACTCAACATTGTAATTGTAATGAAACCAGTCTAAACATTCGTAGCGATTTAATCACAGAAATAATATTATAATCGTTTAACTTGATTAAAATTCTTGTATACGTTATAGCTCTTTCGTTATGAAAAGGCTTTTCTTACTCTCAAGGTATCATTTAGATGTAAAAGTCAAAGGAAATTAACTATAATTTGTTTTATATGTAATATTTACAGGAAAAATTCTTTGGTCCCTAAATGAATCATAGTAAGATAGATTACCTATGCTAGTCGTATTGGCGTAATAAAATCATTTTTTACTACGTCTTGTTAAAATTCATAATTCCTGATTATACTTGATGTTTAACATGACGTAACACAAGAAAATAGTAAAACTGATGTTTACGATAAATACTTATTTGAAATGATTAATTCAAGTCTTTTAGCTCTTTATAATTGCAAAAATATTTGCCCAGAATAAATATCAATGTGAAAATAGAGGTGATAATGAACTTAATCATAGAACTAGGTACATATTGGGAATACATGGAAGAGGATATTATAATATTTATGCTGAATTTTGCTATCTGAATTTACTCAAATTCTTTATAAATGATTGGATAATCCTGTTACTTATTTAAGTTGAAACAACTTAAATCAGTATTTTTTATCCCATTAATGATAGATTAACAAAAGTAATGGCCTTGATTTCGTCTAAAATGGGATGAATACACAAAATCGTGGTCTTCTTTTGTCTTATATCTCTCTTTAATTAAATCAAAGACTTCCATTATTGAGGTCACGTTACTGATAAATGGAATAATTTTTTAAAGCTCAAAGCAGAATTAATCATCAAATATGTAAATGATACGGAAAATAACGTTCAGTCATAACGTTATTTCCTTTAATAAAATCTACAATGACATCACTTGATCTTTAAAGAATTCATTTCATTCTTAACGTATTTATAACGGAACGTACAGCTTTAAAAAATTCATTAATTCAAAGGGTATGATTAATAATTAGGTTATGATAATCAGATGAAAACAAATAAGAACATGATTAAGAATAAATAATTACCGCATTGAATCGTAGTCGTGGCAAAGATTCATTGACTGCAGATCGAGGTTTCTTTACTTCTCTCATTATCCCATTCAACAATCAATCTATAAATTTTTAAGCTAGATGTAAAAACTTTTTTAGTTTGATTTATTTGATTTAGATGGAAGAGAAGAAAAAGCCAAAGGGACTTACTAGTTATAAGTATTTAAATTGGGCAAAGACGTTCTCATGCTACCCTGAAGCTTATTTTGAGCCAGTTACCTTGGTGGAAATAAACCATGTTTATTACGAAAGACTTTATTACTATGTTTTTTAATAGATTTATCAAATGGCACAACATAATAGCAAGAAAATTCGTTTCATCGGTAACGGGAGGTCCCCTTCCGACCTACCCTGCACCGATGGATACATGATATCCTTAAAAAATTTTAACAAAATACTTAATGTCTTGACTAATTTAATTGAAAAATAAATTATCAGATTGATAAAGAATCTATGACTGTTACTGCCGAGGGAGGAGTTCTCATGTCTGACTTACAAGACGCTCTAGAAAGACACAACCTTGCCTTGCCATGGTTATAGATCCTTGAACACTTATAAACTGAGTTTAGTCTCCCATCCATAAGCCACATTACATTAGCTGGTATGATATCAACCGGAAGTCACTCAACTGGCATCAATTATGGATGTCTTTCCACTTACGTTCCGAACTTTCCTCTTACTTTTATGTAATACTTAATAGGTCACTGAGATAAAAATTCTCTGCTTGAATGGTTTTATTCGTACGATCAGGAGGGAGACTGATGATGAGTGTTTTAGAGCGGCATGTGTGTCGTTGGGGTTACTTGGAGCAATAGTGTCCGTCACTATGAAGGTTGAAAAGTCGTTTAATCTTTCAGAAGTAAAAGTTCCATCTACTCTCAATGCCGTTAGCCATTTTCTTTCTAGTTCATATGAAAAGGCTTTAGAGTACCTTGAAGAGGACTTGATAAGAAACGACTATCTTAAACTAAATTATTACCCCAACACTGATAAATGTGTAATACATTGTATAAACAGAACAGATAAAGTTATTCAACAAATCCTGCTTTTATATTGATTTAGGAACTATCATCCAAGTTGATTTTAAAAATATGGGAGTTTTTTTATTATTACTTATACCTTCTATGTCTCTTGATATGGTTTTGCTTTGTCTTGGTTTTATTAAACTTTAGCAACAAATTTTTGGCTTTAACTCCTCTTTTCAATCATCTTATTTACTTGATCTTTCATTCCAGAAGAGTGGAGCTGGTTGCAAAAAGTACAGAAGTAGTCTATCCTTCATATTAGGGCTATACACTTAGATCTTCAATATAAATGTGTTGTACAAGCAGTATGTCATTGAATACGCTATTCCCATGTACTTTATTAAGATCTGAATATTTAACTGTTTTAGAAATCAAGTCGTACATGTTTTAAAAGCCATCAAAGAATTCATCAAATCCAATAATCTTTATGTCCACTTTACGGGTATTTATTTAATTTTTATCCCGAAAAAAAACATTATAAAACAATAAGAATACTAATTTTAATATTAAATTAATTTACAAAAGACATTTTGGGCTCGAACATACAAAATCATACAGGATTCAAAAGATGTTCAAATGGAATTAACAACTTTTTAATTGATAGTCCTTTCCTTTTACGAATAAATTTTTTCTAGATATCGCAATGCTCTATTTTTCATCAACAAATTATACTTGATAATATGGATTTTCGAATTAAATGAGAATTGCCATTTATTGAAGCTTTTCTAATTTTATAACCTTTGACATCCCAAAAAGGGAAAAGGACCAACATTTGGGAAAAAATATCATTTACGTATCATTTTTAGCCTGTTGCAACATTTTATTACAATCGAAGGGAGTGAACTTAGAAACCAAACAACCCACAAGGAATAGTTATGCTATTCTTGAAAAAAGACCTATAATCAGTCCAAATTTGAATTGTAAATGGGTAAAATTTCCTTGAAAGATGTTGGACTTAGGAACCTAAATTGAAACTACAAATTAGCGCAAAAGTGAACAGAAAATAGTATAGCTGAAGCAAATTTTAATAAATCTAGTAAATTGTTTCTGTTCCTTGCCAGGAATTGCCAAAATTGACATTTTTCTTTATTAAAGAAAGTGCTCTTTTCAATAACAAAACTTAAATAATTTCACTCTTCGAAAAATTAAGGTTGTAGCTACGTAATGAAATGATTCTTTTAATAAAATATTTTTTTATTCTAGAGTATAGTTTATTCTAAATTTTTAGTTGAAGTTCGATTTACAAAAGGTGATGATTTATTCATGAGTTTGGCATACAACCAAAACGTTGCATGTATTAATCTGGTATCCTACACGTAAAATATCATCTTTTTATTTTACTAAATACAGTCCATTCGGGTTGAAATATCCAAAACATGAATACTGGACGAAATTCGAAAGATTAATGATAAAAGCAAGGGGAAGGCCCCATTGGGCAAAGGTTGAATAAAATATTCCTTCTAAATTTATTCAGCTCCACAAAATGACTCCTAAATATTTGAAAACAGTTTTTGAAGATGGAATTGAGCGTTTTGAAAATGTTCGTAACAGCTTCGACCCGGAACGGATCTTTGTAAATGATTACATTGAAAGACACATTTTGGGTTCAATAAAGACTTGTTAAGATAAATTTATAGGTACGAGAGGTCTTGAGAATATAAGCTATCTTCCGTAATTGCTTAACACCATATATATACAATAAATAAGATATATATCGTAATTAAAGTCTCAAGTGAAATCCATTAATAATAATTTTAATTATAAAAATTTCATTATCTGGATCAAGTTTACGTTTAGACATTGGTAATAGAAATATAATTAATCCAACTATTCCTTACCAACAAAATCCATACTGCCCAACATGGTCACGACCTTTAGATAAGGGGTATTGGCGATTTTGTGGTAACAGATGTTAAAGCTAAAAGGAAAACAGATTAGTATTTCTTAATTGTTCGATATACAATCAGTAGTTACATCAACAAAAAATTAAATGACAGACGAAATGGCTAGATATTCGGGTTTTTAGTGTAAATTATACTTCTTTTTTATTTACTTTGCCGTATAGACGCGACCTTCACGAATATTCAGCCTTAGTATACGAGGTGAAAAAACAAATTTATTTTTTTTTATCTAGCATCAACTTTATTTGTAGTAACTAACATGGTTATGACCAGTGAAGCTCTTCAAAACAGAGATTTACGTTTCATTGAACTATTTTACCGTTCACTACGTAAATTTGCAAAATACTGAAATCGCTAGTTTTGGCAGAATATACAGATACAGGATATTTAGTTTCAGTTTTATAAAAACATGACAAACCATTTAAACATATATTTGATGTTTGGGAAATTTTACACGTAGGGGAGAATAAAATGATTCTAGTAGCTAATTAGTTTTCTCATTTTTTGGCGTAGTTGATTTTGACTGGATTCGTAGGAGCGATCTTGTATCCCTGAAGGGACTCCTTGGCAGTGCCGGCGTAAGACTCGCTTTCGTATTCAACAAATGCAATGTCAGATCGGTTTGGAACCATTCGAACCTCAACAAACCCCGGGTATTGGCCAAAAAGCATCTTCAGAATGTCGCTGTTCGCCTGTTCCGGCAAGTTTTGAACGAATAAGATAGAATTAGGAAGATCAACTCCTTGTTTGGGCTTGATTCCACTCGCTCTCACACTCGTCTTCGCCTTCGGTGTTTCACTTGCTTCAAAAATTACAAAAACCTAAAGGTAAGTACTGTTGGCCTTTCTTTTTCTTTCTCTAGGCTCAAAGGTCCCGTCGCGTTTGGAAATTGCATCAGACTTGGTCTTTGCGTATTGAACTCTCTAGAAATCATAAGAACAAAAACTTCAATAAATACCATGGGCTTACTATAAAAAATGTAACCCTGCATTGATCTAAAAGCTGCTACCGACTGATTCACATCATCGAAAACAACAAATGCCTGTCCTTTCATACGGAGATGCTTTTGAGCGTTAACATCAATCACTCCTCCGAATTGAGAAAACAAATCGTACAGAGACTTCTTCATCTCTAAAAGCAGTCAATCTTAAATATAAACTGATACCATTTATTTTTATTCTTTCATTAAGATTACTTAAATAGAGAGTATTATTCGGGGGAATATCCATGGCCATGATGTAGACAAAAAACGATTTTATGCGAAACGTTACCGAGTGATGAGTGCCTAATATTTTTCATTTATGCGTTAGTGTCTAAAACATCCCCGTTTTATCATTTCCCTAGTTCCGTGTCTTGCAATAATATGTTAAATTACGGAAAT
>LDMZ01020095.1:0-11798 GCA_001455285.1 Sphaeromyxa zaharoni | reverse complement strand
TTTTAGCCTGATTTCTTAACACGATCAACTTTGAATTAGATCATCGAAAATTAATCTACAATACACGGATACATTCAAATATTTACAACAGTAAACTTTGTTTAGCTCGTGTCCAACACCCTCTGGATGAGGCCCAAGAGGAAACAAAAACTGTTTACCTTAACTTGGCTTAGCGCTTCCCAACCCGATGCCCATGAAAGGGTCCCCAGGATAGAATATTTAAGAAGCACTGGTTTAGTTTATAAACAAGCCGGTTTTGAGTGAGATTAGACAAATTTGCGTTAAAAATAATATAGTCATTTCACTAATTATAGGAGCAACAAAAGATTCACAAATCCATTTTAATTAGCACCAACAACAGGGAAAACCAGAGACTACTCTGTCGTAAAAAATATTCTAGTTCCCATAAAAAGGTTTCATAGCTTTAAGAAAAACAATTGTTGTCATAAAATTTTCTGAATATTAATTCCTTTCTTCAAATGAAAAATATTAGGGATTAATATCTAACAAAAGTTTGGTCGAAATTTTGGGTATTTAAATTGGAGAAAGACAATTTAATAAATTGGTGTGTGAATAAAATTAAAGTTTATGATTTCTGAGCTGGAGTCTTTGATCGACTACTAGAACTTGCGGATTTCTTGTTATTTTTACTTTCAAGGATTTTCTTCTTATTTTGAGCTCCACGACGCCGGGATTCCGCTTGATCCCTAACGAAAAGTATATTTTAAAGACTCAAACCCACCTAAGCGCCTTGGCCCTAGCAGCTTCAGCTTTCTTCTTAAATATATGCTCCATCAAAACTCTCCGATTCTTGAACACGTTACCCTTGACTTTCTTCTTGAGTTCACAGTACCTATGCAGAGTTTGGGAATTGCGAAACACTCCAAATTACATATGTCTATCGATCTTCTTGTTCTCACGGTAGTCCTTGAGAAAAGATCTAAGAACTCTAATCCGCTTCATCCAAATGACCTTCTCGGGCATTCGAGCGTTGGCAGTACCTTTTCTCTTGCCGAGACCCCGATGTCGTCCAAGACGCTTTGCTTCCTTTCGGATACGTGTCCGGTAGCGACTGTGGATAACATCGGGCTTTTTTATTATCAAACCGTCCCTTATTAGCTTTCGGATGTTCATCCGGGAATTGGCATCGCGAATTTCAAGGATCTCGTTGGGGTCCAGCCACACTTTGTTCCTCCCGCACTTCAAAATGTCTGCAGCAAGCCTCTTTTGCATCTTAAGATTACTACATCGCTTAGAACAAATATAAAGTGAAACATACCTCATGTTCCTTGAATATTATATAAAAACAGCCACGAGCACACTAAGTCCCGGCTACTTTCGATCTATTTCGGTCACTACGTTTCTTTGGAGTTATCGTCGATCTAAGGGGTTGGGTCGTTTTCTTCTATGTCATTGGGCGGTTTAATTTGCTATATTATGATTCATTTCTTTTTCTGCCACCGCTTTTTAGCATATTCTTCTGGGCTATTTATATAGGTTCGTTGTCAATTTTTTGCATTTTTGATTATTAAGGTATCCACTATAATCCTACTCTATATATAAAACGAAATGAAATTTTTCAATAAAATTATTAAATGTTATTGAAAAAAGTTGTTAAATAGTGTCAAAAAGAATGAAAATTTCGGGATCCCCAACTATAATTTTAAGTGTTTTAGGATACTCGTGTATATAGAGTCTATTCCAGAATATCACATATAGTTTATCCGAAAGATTTTTTTAGCTTTATTTGAAATCAATCGACTTAGAATATTCCGAACTGAAATAGAGTTAAATCTTGAATCATGAGTTTTATTAGATAAATATCTTTCCCTTGTCAAATTTTTTTGTAAATTGAATAAAATAACATTTGAAATGCAAATAAATCATTTTTGCACCATCCCACTACTCAAGTCTTCGTTTTGTGGCAGAAGGGTTCATGATAATTATTCTTTTCAAATTAATTTTCATTGGACCTTCGATACACGAGCTCAGTTATAATAGAATTGATGGACCTATAATCCAAGATGCTATCGTAATCTGACACTGTGTCGTTCATGTTATAAAATTCTATATAATTTGGAGCTATAATTTAACATCTTAGACCAGCTATAAATTTTGTGCTTATTCTATGCTGAATTAAGCTTAACTGATATAGAAAAAAGTCTCTAATTCTCTATGAACGCAGGTTTTATTGGTAAATCTGTCGAAAAATTTATTTCTCTTACATCTTATTTTATTATACGTCATTTTGAATTTATATGACTATGTGTTATAAGGAACAGCTTGGATGACCTTTAAGACTTAATAAAAAAATTTACCCTTTTAGCCTCGGATTGATGAACTGGAATTAACCTTAATTGCCCATAGCCGATAAATAGATTTAATAACACAATTTTTCAATCAATATTATATTACAAACCTAACATGAAAGTTGAAAACATAATTTGAAAAAATACAATAATAAGATTTTTTTTCGCTATAAAAAGTTGCTGATTATCTCGTAAACCCGAAACCCCAAAATACAAAATAGGAATAATGAAAAAATTAAGGCATTAAGAATAACTTCGGGCTAAACGAACCATTTTTTCCAATTACGGAAGTACCCGATTTCTGGCATATAGGCTCTTTTACTCCTTCGGTTGACTCACTATTTTTCCATCAGAATGGTGTTTTCCGTGTATTTCCTGGTTACATTTTTTTTCCTGGACGTTTATGGGTTGAAATATTCCCCGGTTTTGTTATGGACGAATGAAAGGTATATCAAATTCTAACAAATTATTTTTTTATAGAAATTCCTCTTTCACTCATTTATTGTCGAATGATCCAGGTGAATTTGTCAATTTAGTACATTCAATCAGAGAGCTTATTGAAAGGGCCCCAAAAGTAGTTATAATTTACTCAGAATATGTAAATTGATTTCCTTTCACTTTTTGAGGATTTCTTAGAAATCTAGACTCTTAAATGAGAATGTTTCGGGTAGATATTCGCAATTTTCAAACCTTAACTCTTCTTTCACGAATTCTGAAAATGGAACATTCTTTCTAAACAACTTTATTGGAAATGAAAAACTTATAAAATTGCTATTGAACGGTGTAAAATTTACTTCTTTTGATAGTGTAATTATTTTATTGGTTTTTATTTTATATTAGATTCTCAATCTGTATTCAAGACTGGACGACCTGAAAGTAATATCGAGTTTTACAACCTCAGCTTGGATACTTCAGTGGTTGATTTAGAAAAGTATATCTCAGACTTAGGTTTTGATATTACAGCAATAATCAATGATCTAGATTTATCATTGAGTCAAATTGTATCAAAGGCACCACCGAACACACTCTTCATCCTTACCTCCGACTTTCAGGTATTTTTACACGGATTATACATTAATCCTTCAAATATTCACCATTTTCTCTTTTTGTTTAATACTGACGAATGCCAGCTGATTTATCAAAACATAAGGTGGAGAAAAATGAGAAAATTACTTTTTATTATTCTTAAAAATACCAGTTCTTTATAATTTTTCAAAAATATCCCTTTAATAACATAATTTGCTTACACTTTAATCATGTATTATTTTCACAATTTTTAATAACGTTTGATTTTGGTTTTACCGATTATAGCAGGCGTTCCTAACCTGGATTTGATTTATTAAAAGATTTCCGTGGTCCTCTGACAATGATAAAAAACATTAAAACTATGCATAAAGCTAATAAGTAAAGACGATTAGGGATTCTGTAAAAAGCGAAGGATGGTAAACATGATGCTAGCGAATAAGCCTTCTTTGAAAAAAGGTTCTAAAGGCAGTGCATTGATATGCTAAATCGAGGACGGCAAGTCACTGGTATTCTCGAGTTTTTGCGATTTGTATTGCAATATTCAACAAAGCACTCAAATTATATTGTCTTCTTTTTTGAATTAAGTGATGTATGTGTATTTTCATGTTTTGATTTGATATTTCTCATGTATTTCTTTGATTTAAGCAATTATTCTAAAGCGATCAAATCTGGAACTATGAGATTTTATGATAAAAACATGCTGGGTTGATATGATAACTTTTATTGACAATATTACTTCGATGATATAAAAAATTGACTTACATGACATTCATATTGGCTGACCTTGCCACCATTGCACATTTTTACATTTAACATATTTTCGCTTATTATTATATTAATTTTAAATAAAATTGATCTCTAATGAACATCAAAATCTTTTATTTCAAGTTAAACGAGATTACCCATCAACTTAAAATGGCTAGCCATCCCTGTACTAAACCATATGAATTTCGTTCTGGTGGTGGTAACACCAAACAGTATTTATAATCTACTCTCTAAGGAGCAAAGCTGGAGTTTATATACCAATAAAAAATTTTTGAATGTATTAATTACATTCTATTCTATTTTATACTTAAGTGAAGAAACCTATATATTTGTTAATGTCTCTTTTGTATAATCTGAGGACTTTTAAATAATTTCAATTTAACTTTTTTTTAGCTGGAAAATGTTTATCTTTTTATCGTTTTCCAATCTATTCTTTAACTCTTAGAAGCTACTTTGATATTTTTAATTTGAATAGGTTATTGGATAAACGAGGCATTACTTAATTGCCATCATCTTGTGCTTGATTATTCTTTTATTCTGGAATTTATGTATAACAAAAAGTTTATACCTTGTATAATGATTTAAAACCAGATTTCTAACGCTTACGTATAAACAAAAATCACATAAACCTGTTTTATATGATAAATTGCGTTGAATTGGTTTTTAAGTTAAAAAAGAAATTTTAATTATTTTTGGGAAAACTTAGTTTACGTTAATATCACAAAGTAAATATACCATTGTGAGTACGAACAGCTCTGTTTTGTCGTAGTCTTCAATGTGCAGATTTTGAAATGCAAACCTGGATACCTAAATTATTTGGCCTACGCTTTTAATTTAATTTAATTAATTGAACATTTATTTTTATTTTTTAAAATGTAGATACGTTTAGGTTCCGGAGTTCAATTTGCCCAAAGATTTGAGAAATGTTAGAACTGACATAAATGCGGGTGTTTCGGTGTCTACACAAATAATTGAAGTACAAAACGGAACCTTAATTATGAATGGAGACTGTGGAATGATGTACTATAAATCGATCGTGTTACGTCTATCAACTGATTCTATATTAAACTTGACGAACCCGAAGCTAGTTCCTACTTCATGTGTTAAAGCTGGAGATACTGTAACGTAATAAAATGAAGTGTTTTTTAAATTTTCTATCAAAGGTTTTCCGTTAACTATACGAACCAGACCAAAACTCATGAGAACTACATTTTAACAATAGTGGCTAATAAGATGTAAGTTTTTCCTTAGAAAACTATAAACATTCAGTCGAAAGCAGTATTCCGTTAAAACCATAAAGGTTCAGGTTTCTGGTGTGGGATACACTTTTGATGGCAGGCAAATTATCGCTCCAGTTGGAAGATCATTTGCGTGTCAAACCTTAGTGTTTCGCGTTGGCATGAGCGAGTTACGTCTTGTGAGTTTCCAGGTTTAGTTATTTTTTATTATTTTCATATAGTTAGTTTCAACCTTTCAGAATCAACGTTGATAAGTTTTCAAGAGCTAGTGATTGTACAAATTTTGTGAATATTCCTCATCTGATGGGATTATTTGCAATTTTACTTTTCGGAATGATGCTTTTCTACGGTTTGGTTGGCCTCTTTGGAATAAAAACCAATTTACATCAGGAAGTTCCCAAGTATCACAACATTTTTGGTGCTATGGATTAACTATTGCAGTAATTAGATATTAAGTAGGTAGTGTTTCATTTGCAATATTTTTTACCATTCTTGCATGGTTAATTAATCCACTTTTATTCAGGGATGCCCCACATCATTTAGGAAAAATGTAATATTTTGTGAACATTTTTTTAATGAGCGATATATTTTGTATTCTACTAGTATCTGAAATTTTCCTAGAATAATATCTCTTTAAGTCCGTTAGATGAAATCTCTTGTTTATTAAGTGCGTTTAAAACATTTTTGTTAAGATTTATTCTAGTAGTGTTCAGTTTAGGTGCTATTTAATCTAACCATAATTTGTATCATCATTATTTAGCGCTGAAATGAACATTTGTAAAAAGTATTGGGTGTCGTATCGGGTTTTCTATTGCTCTAACCATCTTTTTAATTATTCAACAAACAGGTCTTTTAAATTAAATTAAACATTTGAGTGAAAGTCAAAGGATTTATTTCCGACGGTTCGATTTTCACAATCCGTGGTGTATTATTTAGTACAAAAATAAATATGCAATGCTTAAGCTAAATTAATTGAAAATAAATCATGAGAATTCCATGCCACGAAGTAGCCGATGACATTACTGATCGCTCTACACTTCTTTATAATGTCGGATCCATCCTGGTTTTGTTCACTTACTCAACATTGTAATTGTAATGAAACCAGTCTAAACATTCGTAGCGATTTAATCACAGAAATAATATTATAATCGTTTAACTTGATTAAAATTCTTGTATACGTTATAGCTCTTTCGTTATGAAAAGGCTTTTCTTACTCTCAAGGTATCATTTAGATGTAAAAGTCAAAGGAAATTAACTATAATTTGTTTTATATGTAATATTTACAGGAAAAATTCTTTGGTCCCTAAATGAATCATAGTAAGATAGATTACCTATGCTAGTCGTATTGGCGTAATAAAATCATTTTTTACTACGTCTTGTTAAAATTCATAATTCCTGATTATACTTGATGTTTAACATGACGTAACACAAGAAAATAGTAAAACTGATGTTTACGATAAATACTTATTTGAAATGATTAATTCAAGTCTTTTAGCTCTTTATAATTGCAAAAATATTTGCCCAGAATAAATATCAATGTGAAAATAGAGGTGATAATGAACTTAATCATAGAACTAGGTACATATTGGGAATACATGGAAGAGGATATTATAATATTTATGCTGAATTTTGCTATCTGAATTTACTCAAATTCTTTATAAATGATTGGATAATCCTGTTACTTATTTAAGTTGAAACAACTTAAATCAGTATTTTTTATCCCATTAATGATAGATTAACAAAAGTAATGGCCTTGATTTCGTCTAAAATGGGATGAATACACAAAATCGTGGTCTTCTTTTGTCTTATATCTCTCTTTAATTAAATCAAAGACTTCCATTATTGAGGTCACGTTACTGATAAATGGAATAATTTTTTAAAGCTCAAAGCAGAATTAATCATCAAATATGTAAATGATACGGAAAATAACGTTCAGTCATAACGTTATTTCCTTTAATAAAATCTACAATGACATCACTTGATCTTTAAAGAATTCATTTCATTCTTAACGTATTTATAACGGAACGTACAGCTTTAAAAAATTCATTAATTCAAAGGGTATGATTAATAATTAGGTTATGATAATCAGATGAAAACAAATAAGAACATGATTAAGAATAAATAATTACCGCATTGAATCGTAGTCGTGGCAAAGATTCATTGACTGCAGATCGAGGTTTCTTTACTTCTCTCATTATCCCATTCAACAATCAATCTATAAATTTTTAAGCTAGATGTAAAAACTTTTTTAGTTTGATTTATTTGATTTAGATGGAAGAGAAGAAAAAGCCAAAGGGACTTACTAGTTATAAGTATTTAAATTGGGCAAAGACGTTCTCATGCTACCCTGAAGCTTATTTTGAGCCAGTTACCTTGGTGGAAATAAACCATGTTTATTACGAAAGACTTTATTACTATGTTTTTTAATAGATTTATCAAATGGCACAACATAATAGCAAGAAAATTCGTTTCATCGGTAACGGGAGGTCCCCTTCCGACCTACCCTGCACCGATGGATACATGATATCCTTAAAAAATTTTAACAAAATACTTAATGTCTTGACTAATTTAATTGAAAAATAAATTATCAGATTGATAAAGAATCTATGACTGTTACTGCCGAGGGAGGAGTTCTCATGTCTGACTTACAAGACGCTCTAGAAAGACACAACCTTGCCTTGCCATGGTTATAGATCCTTGAACACTTATAAACTGAGTTTAGTCTCCCATCCATAAGCCACATTACATTAGCTGGTATGATATCAACCGGAAGTCACTCAACTGGCATCAATTATGGATGTCTTTCCACTTACGTTCCGAACTTTCCTCTTACTTTTATGTAATACTTAATAGGTCACTGAGATAAAAATTCTCTGCTTGAATGGTTTTATTCGTACGATCAGGAGGGAGACTGATGATGAGTGTTTTAGAGCGGCATGTGTGTCGTTGGGGTTACTTGGAGCAATAGTGTCCGTCACTATGAAGGTTGAAAAGTCGTTTAATCTTTCAGAAGTAAAAGTTCCATCTACTCTCAATGCCGTTAGCCATTTTCTTTCTAGTTCATATGAAAAGGCTTTAGAGTACCTTGAAGAGGACTTGATAAGAAACGACTATCTTAAACTAAATTATTACCCCAACACTGATAAATGTGTAATACATTGTATAAACAGAACAGATAAAGTTATTCAACAAATCCTGCTTTTATATTGATTTAGGAACTATCATCCAAGTTGATTTTAAAAATATGGGAGTTTTTTTATTATTACTTATACCTTCTATGTCTCTTGATATGGTTTTGCTTTGTCTTGGTTTTATTAAACTTTAGCAACAAATTTTTGGCTTTAACTCCTCTTTTCAATCATCTTATTTACTTGATCTTTCATTCCAGAAGAGTGGAGCTGGTTGCAAAAAGTACAGAAGTAGTCTATCCTTCATATTAGGGCTATACACTTAGATCTTCAATATAAATGTGTTGTACAAGCAGTATGTCATTGAATACGCTATTCCCATGTACTTTATTAAGATCTGAATATTTAACTGTTTTAGAAATCAAGTCGTACATGTTTTAAAAGCCATCAAAGAATTCATCAAATCCAATAATCTTTATGTCCACTTTACGGGTATTTATTTAATTTTTATCCCGAAAAAAAACATTATAAAACAATAAGAATACTAATTTTAATATTAAATTAATTTACAAAAGACATTTTGGGCTCGAACATACAAAATCATACAGGATTCAAAAGATGTTCAAATGGAATTAACAACTTTTTAATTGATAGTCCTTTCCTTTTACGAATAATTTTTTTTTAGATATCGCAATGCTCTAATTTTCATCAACAAATTATACTTGATAATATGGATTTTCGAATTAAATGAGAATTGTCATTTATTGAAGCTTTTCTAATTTTATAACCTTTGACATCCCAAAAAGGGAAAAGGACCAACATTTGGGAAAAAATATCATTTACGTATCATTTTTAGCCTGTTGCAACATTTTATTACAATCGAAGGGAGTGAACTTAGAAACCAAACAACCCACAAGGAATAGTTATGCTATTCTTGAAAAAAGACCTATAATCAGTCCAAATTTGAATTGTAAATGGGTAAAATTTCCTTGAAAGATGTTGGACTTAGGAACCTAAATTGAAACTACAAATTAGCGCAAAAGTGAACAGAAAATAGTATAGCTGAAGCAAATTTTAATAAATCTAGTAAATTGTTTCTGTTCCTTGCCAGGAATTGCCAAAATTGACATTTTTCTTTATTAAAGAAAGTGCTCTTTTCAATAACAAAACTTAAATAATTTCACTCTTCGAAAAATTAAGGTTGTAGCTACGTAATGAAATGATTCTTTTAATAAAATATTTTTTTATTCTAGAGTATAGTTTATTCTAAATTTTTAGTTGAAGTTCGATTTACAAAAGGTGATGATTTATTCATGAGTTTGGCATACAACCAAAACGTTGCATGTATTAATCTGGTATCCTACACGTAAAATATCATCTTTTTATTTTACTAAATACAGTCCATTCGGGTTGAAATATCCAAAACATGAATACTGGACGAAATTCGAAAGATTAATGATAAAAGCAAGGGGAAGGCCCCATTGGGCAAAGGTTGAATAAAATATTCCTTCTAAATTTATTCAGCTCCACAAAATGACTCCTAAATATTTGAAAACAGTTTTTGAAGATGGAATTGAGCGTTTTGAAAATGTTCGTAACAGCTTCGACCCGGAACGGATCTTTGTAAATGATTACATTGAAAGACACATTTTGGGTTCAATAAAGACTTGTTAAGATAAATTTATAGGTACGAGAGGTCTTGAGAATATAAGCTATCTTCCGTAATTGCTTAACACCATATATATACAATAAATAAGATATATATCGTAATTAAAGTCTCAAGTGAAATCCATTAATAATAATTTTAATTATAAAAATTTCATTATCTGGATCAAGTTTACGTTTAGACATTGGTAATAGAAATATAATTAATCCAACTATTCCTTACCAACAAAATCCATACTGCCCAACATGGTCACGACCTTTAGATAAGGGGTATTGGCGATTTTGTGGTAACAGATGTTAAAGCTAAAAGGAAAACAGATTAGTATTTCTTAATTGTTCGATATACAATCAGTAGTTACATCAACAAAAAATTAAATGACAGACGAAATGGCTAGATATTCGGGTTTTTAGTGTAAATTATACTTCTTTTTTATTTACTTTGCCGTATAGACGCGACCTTCACGAATATTCAGCCTTAGTATACGAGGTGAAAAAACAAATTTATTTTTTTTTATCTAGCATCAACTTTATTTGTAGTAACTAACATGGTTATGACCAGTGAAGCTCTTCAAAACAGAGATTTACGTTTCATTGAACTATTTTACCGTTCACTACGTAAATTTGCAAAATACTGAAATCGCTAGTTTTGGCAGAATATACAGATACAGGATATTTAGTTTCAGTTTTATAAAAACATGACAAACCATTTAAACATATATTTGATGTTTGGGAAATTTTACACGTAGGGGAGAATAAAATGATTCTAGTAGCTAATTAGTTTTCTCATTTTTTGGCGTAGTTGATTTTGACTGGATTCGTAGGAGCGATCTTGTATCCCTGAAGGGACTCCTTGGCAGTGCCGGCGTAAGACTCGCTTTCGTATTCAACAAATGCAATGTCAGATCGGTTTGGAACCATTCGAACCTCAACAAACCCCGGGTATTGGCCAAAAAGCATCTTCAGAATGTCGCTGTTCGCCTGTTCCGGCAAGTTTTGAACGAATAAGATAGAATTAGGAAGATCAACTCCTTGTTTGGGCTTGATTCCACTCGCTCTCACACTCGTCTTCGCCTTCGGTGTTTCACTTGCTTCAAAAATTACAAAAACCTAAAGGTAAGTACTGTTGGCCTTTCTTTTTCTTTCTCTAGGCTCAAAGGTCCCGTCGCGTTTGGAAATTGCATCAGACTTGGTCTTTGCGTATTGAACTCTCTAGAAATCATAAGAACAAAAACTTCAATAAATACCATGGGCTTACTATAAAAAATGTAACCCTGCATTGATCTAAAAGCTGCTACCGACTGATTCACATCATCGAAAACAACAAATGCCTGTCCTTTCATACGGAGATGCTTTTGAGCGTTAACATCAATCACTCCTCCGAATTGAGAAAACAAATCGTACAGAGACTTCTTCATCTCTAAAAGCAGTCAATCTTAAATATAAACTGATACCATTTATTTTTATTCTTTCATTAAGATTACTTAAATAGAGAGTATTATTCGGGGGAATATCCATGGCCATGATGTAGACAAAAAACGATTTTATGCGAAACGTTACCGAGTGATGAGTGCCTAATATTTTTCATTTATGCGTTAGTGTCTAAAACATCCCCGTTTTATCATTTCCCTAGTTCCGTGTCTTGCAATAATATGTTAAATTACGGAAAT
>LDMZ01020077.1:0-11934 GCA_001455285.1 Sphaeromyxa zaharoni | reverse complement strand
AAAAAATTATAACATGTATAAAATTTATTTCTAGAATTTTGAACTTCACGCCATCTCAAAATTTTAATTTTTAATATCATCACGATCACTCAAGAAGAATTATATATTTATAAAAAAACAGTATTCGAGTGTACTTTATAAATTTTCACCATGATTTCGGAACAGACCGTCACAATAGTCGTAGATGTTTTACGCATGTCAAGGTTTTAATTTCATTATTTAATTTATTCCGACATTTTATAATCAAACTGTATGTCATAATAAAAATGATGAGAAGCACGCTTATATTTGAGCTATATACATTCATTTTGTTATGGGAAACAAATACAGTGTAATACATAAAACGTGTATTCCTAGATGGCGAATTTTTAACGATCTACTCCATCACAATCTGGAATTAAAACAGGGGTCGTAGGGTGATCAATTGCGAAATGGTTTTTAAATAGTTGTCTACTCGGATAAACAAAATCTTGTATCAGAAGACGAAGATACATACTGATAAAATCATGATTACACAATATTTGTTGGCCATTTCAGTGGCGCCAAGAGTCGGTTACTATCGATGTTATTCCTGAATCTATTTGCAAAACCAGGTTGATGAAAAAATACAAGATTGTGCTCCTGCATGATCTGTTAGTACACCTAACTCAGCAACATATTAACGTAAGCCCACTCTTGTCTTCACAGGCAAGTCTAGAGAGCAATTATCGTTTCTCATAATTGTCATAACCTCCTCCTTATGACATTCATGATTTAACAAATAAGCCGTTTTGCTGTAATGGCATATCATGTCCATCTTCATGGTAGAGGATTTCCTGGATTAGGGTTTAGGTGAATTTATGTTAAAATATTATCTAGTTGTTCGTTATCTCCATATCGTTCACATATTATTAGTTGTTGCTGTGATAGATACCTGGTTGTCTCGTCTACCTTATGTAAAACCCATTAATCCATTGAAGATGTAGGTGTATTGATGTTTAACGTCTCATAGCGCTGATTGATGTCATATTGGAAGCATATTCTTAAGTAATACTTCATACTCTTGCTTCTTTTAGTAACGCGGTTGTGATTCTAATTTGTGAAAGGTCTGTATCAGAACAAGTGTAATGGAAAAAGGTAACAATATAAAGTATTAAAAATTTATCTCCATTCACTCGAGATAAGTAATTTAAAGTCTCATGAAATGAAACACTACGATATCAGTGGTAATTAAATTAATATTACATCTGGACTTTGAGACGGGGGTTGCCATCTTTAATAAATATCTCCTATAACGCATGAAGTTTTTGTCATAAGGTAGGGAGTGATTGTGTCTTTATAAACTTCAACTTAGAGTGTTTAAACATGTTTTTGACATACTGATGTGTCTTGTTCTAGGTGATTGTCATAACACGTAGGGAGGTCTACGCTTTAGAGTAAAAAAAACTGGGTTAGCTCTATAATAGTGTCCGTACTCGCGTCCTCTAAGAGGCTTTTACAGATTGCAAAACATTCTCCTGTATTTGAGTCCCTCCAACACTCAACGTCTAATATTTGTTAATGATGCTTTCCTCTCTACTTTTCTACATTGAGCGTATCCTCTCTCTTTATAACAACTACATCCTTGAATCTCATGATGAAACCGTTCCGGTTAATCAAAATCCACAATTAATGATCTTACCTTGGTTATACTTGGATAAGGTTTTGATAGTTAAGTTTTCGATTACTGTGAATTCCTAGTCTCTAGGGTGTTTTGGCAGGAAAAATTTCAATATCACTTTTTCAACGATTTTTAAATGCGATCAGCTCACATAGAAAAGGGGAATTTACTCAGTGTCTGCAAGAGGCTTATATCTGTTAACTAATTGTTTTGCTACTAGTGATTTGGGAGATCCTGTATAAACAATTCCCTGAAAATACCTTATCCTCGTTTTAGATGGGCATGGTAATAGGTTTATGTTTCCCTTCCTCTATGTGCATAACTGGGGTCATACAATTAAATATAGACGAATATCTCTGTCTTGGCCTTGAATTGTAATTCCTGGCAATATGGCCGACGTTTCCGCAGTTGTAAAACATTCTACTATCGTTTTCTTCAAGTTATCTCTTGTTTTATCATTTTGAAAGTATAGCCCATTTATAGGCCTTTCCAATTTTTCTTTAATATCTCTTAGTTTGCGAGATTCACATATTTCAATTACATTATTCACTTTGAAACTTCTCCATCTCTTAGGACTTCAGCCAATTATTATCTCATATAATGGGCTTTTAATTAGCGTTTTAAGTTTGTTTGCAATTGATTTAGGAACAGTAAAAATTAACTTCTGCAATACCATTATGCTCCTTTGCTCATCAGATAGTAATAATCCCAAGAGTTTCAATGTTTCAGTTAATCGACTTACATATGAATGAATTGCCTCTCCGGACCCCAATTTCTCTGAGAGAAGTTATCAAAATGAATTTTTTGGGAGTTCTTGATATGGCTACGTCTCTTATCTGGCTCTATAGTAGCTCATGTGCTTTTTGGTCCATTTTAACTTTTCTTCGATTGCATTGCTATCCAACACTGTCTAACCCTCAACCATTAAAGATTTATCCAGCGCGAGCAAAACCTGTGCCTTCTGCTGTATAGATCAGACCACTGGTTAACCACTGCGTCAAATCAAGATTTTCAATTTCTAAATCAAAATCTACATACATCAAGATTTTCATACCTTCTATTACACGTTTTATGATTCATATTTATTTTTTTCTGCCTCTTCAATATATGTATGTACCATATAGTTTTGTCTAAAAATACCTTCTTTTTACATGTATAGGAGAGATTGTAAACAAAACCTGTCAAAATACCTGATAAAATTTATTTTACTATAAATGTTACTTTTTTAATAATGTATGCTAAAGAATTACTTTAATTGAATATTTGTAAATAAGTTATTTTCCTTGATTTTAGTTTTTTATGGTCTCTATGGATAGTTTGTGTAATATTTTTTTTAGCGTCGATAATCCCAAAAGATATTTTTGAATTTATTCATTGACATGAAATCATATCAATTGCGCACATTTTTACATCCAAGTTTTAATAGAGATTAATGGCCACATATTTCTATAGTTTGATCAATGTAAGTCTGTTGTTACAAAAGCTTTTATACTTAACCAAGATAATCTAGTAGCACCGTACACAAAAGTTTTCGTTTTATAGGTAGTTCCTACTAGAGCAGATTTTTCTATTTTAAAATTTTTCTTAGTGTTTCATTTTTGTCCCTGTTTGCTTGATTTCTCCATTGTGGAATATGAACATTGAATTTTATTTATTTTAGTTCTTATCATCGATTAGCTCAATTTTGATAAAATCCGTTTTTATTTATCCCTTAACGGATTAAAATTATTTTTGATATCACGTAACTTTTCCCTAAAACACTTTTTTCCTCCGCATCCTGTATTGATTATAGCTCTAACTTTATTGTAATCCCCTTTGTCTTTCACGATTTTACACGTAATGGAATTTATTTGTTACTAATGTTCCCCTTTTTCTCCAGACTGCCTCAAGGAATTTCTTGTTTTGTTCGGGTTTGCTTTACATGATATATGTAAAATGTTTATTGATCACAAAAGTTGAAGTTTTTTTCAGATGATCTAGGAGCAGTTAGATATAATATCAAATATTTTAGTTTTAATAAAAAATTCAGATTTATTAAGCTCATATATAAGTGTTTTGATACTAATTTAGTTCATTAACTTTATTTTCCATAAATTTCTTCGTTTTTTTCCATCTAAACCAATTGAGTAATCACAATAACTAAAGTATGGTCAAAAAAATAATGATTTACATGTTCTCAAAATTTGAGCTTCATGATATTTCACTATCTATTATTTAAATTCATAATAATGATATATTTGATCCTGTGTTCATTTTAGTCTAAAAATTTTTTGGTCTTTTAGACCTGTTTTTTAAGATGAATTTTAAATATATTTTTGTGTTTCATCTATTAACCGTTGGTACTTTTCATTCCATAGTGCTTGATTGATAAGAGACATGAGTTTGATGGATTAACGGTATTTCTATGAAGCTTTTGTTCTTATTTAGATATATTCATTAATATTATCAACATTTTAAACTTTTTAGGCGCATCGAATGTTATAATTTTGTAAGTTTATACTATTTTTGTTCCATGTTTTTTTATAATCTAAACGATCTCATTACAAGTAAGGGAGGTGTTGATCACTGAAATAGCGTCTATTCACAAAAAAATTAGAGGAATAAATTTATATATATATTATTACTAGTCTTGATCTATGAAATCTCTACCAATGTAACTTTAGCAGTTTGCTTGTTTTTTAGTAAAGAATATTTTATGAAAATATTTAAAAAATAAAGTAACATGTTTGGATCCTAAAAATTTAAGGATTATCGTAAATTCATCGTAATCACGAAAAGCTGACGAACAAGAGCACGTGGAAGGGACTCGGTTTTTATAAGCTATTTACTGTTTCTCGTTTAAAACATTTATTCTGTGTTTTTAAACTGTTTACAAATTTGAATTTCTCTCATCGCCTGTTTTTAATTTTTTCATAAATTATTATATAGTGACATAAAGAATTACTAATGCCTTCGGAAGGGTAGATTAAAATATTTGTGTATGCAGTATTTTGATTATAAAGACACTCTGGCTTTTGCAGTTTCTGTTTTATTTTTTTGGAATCTTCAAAAATAGCTTTGTTTAGTTATATCTTTTTATAAGGTTGGTTCGGAAACTCTTAAATATTAAAAAATCTGGCTTTTAGCATCCCAGTTTAAGATTAGCTTATTTCAATGTTGATTATTTAGAAAAAATAAAAAATTACAGGGTGAAATCAAATGCAATTCAGTTTGACTGAGTATTACAAAATAAATAACAATTACGCGAATGGGCCCATTAAATTTGATCAACATATACTATTCCATGATTTCTTCCTTCTTTCTTGTGTTAATTACTAATTTTTTAAGCATTATTAGCAATTCATGGGCTTACACGACTTATTGTAATTATTTTCATTCCATCCGGTTCTCTGTGTAAATAAGTAGCAAGGATTGTAAACATGGTGTGTGATATAGAAAGGTATTTACTAAGATATGAAGCTTTCATTACAACCTTCCTCTTCATATACATGCTTTTTTGCTTCGTTAATTGATTCAATTTTAAATGGAGTATGCAAGATTTTGGACCTGGATTCAATCTCTCTTATGATCGAGTTTTTTCTGTATTGTGTTATATTAATTCTTTTTGAAATATATTTGTGATTATTGATTTAGATGTTATTTTTAAGGTAGCTATCTTAGGTTGGAATATTTATGAGTCATTTGTTATCACATAAAATTTTTAAAATTGTTTTTTTAATATATGAGATGATTCTTTTTTAAAAAGACCAAAAAAGATTTAATCTAGGAATACCTATGGAACGTGTTTCCAAGACTAGTCTTCTGGTTATAAAGGTCGACGGAAACAATTCCTGGGATTATAGAAATTATCGACTTATGGATAATTATATTTTGTTTTTTAGTTTAATTTCATGGAGATTGAACATAGATAAAACGTGATATGTAAGAATCGTTCACAGCTAATTAGAGCAATTAAGACCAGAAACGATAAACATTTAATATTTTATATCAATTTGGGGTTATGCCAATGATTTAATTATGAGCTAATAAAACGTTTACTAAATGTAAATATCTAATTTTCAGTAAGGCACAGGACATTAGAAGTTTAATAATGGCAATTAATCAGCTCAAATATATTTTTTAACATTCTGGTTCACTACTAATTTTTAGGTTATCCACCTTTCATTGTGCAATGAATATACCAGGGATAACTTATCTTGTTTGTTTATATATGTATATATAATTTTGTAATTGTTTAAATACCGTAGTTTTTTATAGTTTAGGTTTTAAGGAATTATGAGTATAAAAGGAATAAGTTTGAGTAAAATTTTTAACTTCATTTATTCACAAACCTGAAAAATCAGTTTTTACTCAAGTTAATGAATATACCGTAACACGAGGCCGGAATATTAATTATAAAATTTAAGGTTTCAAAGATAACTAATGAAATGAGTTATTAATGTAAACGAACTCTATGACATTTTTAAAATTAAATTTTTAATGAGGAAATTTATTTCTAATTTTTATTTAATCTTTTATCTCTGTGTGGTGCTTAAATCGCCAAATCCTTCTGGTGAATGAAATTCTACTTTCATGTACCATCGGATTATCTGATCTCTTACTATCCGCTTTCTAATACAAACTTTTATCATTCGAAAAAGTTATATCTTTTTTAATTTAGAAAGAATATAATTTATACTAATTTTTTTTGTTAATTGATTTCGATCGTTCCTTTTATATTTTAATTCGTATGCTATTTGTTGATACATTCTAAATTTAGCGATGATGCTTTTATTTTATGATAAGATTCACCCCGTAAAATTCAGTGCGTTTGACATATGAAAAATTCTCTTCCATAGCTAAAGCATATTTTATTATTTTTATGATTATTATATTAGAAATGTAGTAAAAAGTGAATTTATAACTTCAAATCATTACTTGTTAAGTGATTAGTGAATATTTTTTAGGAACATTAGTTTATAGCTTCGATGATTATAATTCACATAAGGATTTTATGATACGTAGTGAGGGCTTATTGGAAGAAAATAATCCTTGAGGACATGACCAGTATTATCCTGACACGTTATATATTATTTTTTTAAAACAAATTTCGTTTCATTAAAACGCTATAACCTCAATAAACGTTGTACCCTTCCAGGACCTTTTCATGAGTCAATTTTTATTTTTTTAATAAACCAGTGTGTGTTTCGTCTGTGTAATTTATAGGTAGGTGTTTTATATATTGGGCGAGGATTTTCTATTTTTGGTTAAGTACTTTGAGCAAAATTGTTCATACTTAAATTGATTTCTGTCTATTATTAGAATACAAGATAATGGAAAGTAACATTAATTAGTTTTTTGCGTTTTCCCATGCTAAATTTAATTCCATTGAGGAATAAAAATGTTTGTAATGAAAAAGAATTTTAATCGAATCAAGTAATTTTCTTGTTTATTTATGCCAAATGCAATAAAAACCGCTTTTGTTTTATATTTTTTCCTTCTTAGCCTTGTTGATTTTGTTAAAACAAAATTAATATTTTTTGTGCCAAACTCGGTATCACAACGTATTTGACACCCTGAAAAACTCGTGTATGACCTTGTTGTCTGTGTTATAATCGTATAATCAGTATAAACAACATTTCTAATATTCTGTAATCGTGACCGCCGTTAATTAAACAAATTATTAATTTTTCGTTGATGTTTTAGTTTAATTAACTTTTCTAAATTAACATTTATTTACATGGTAATTCCCATGTGACCACCTTGTGATGTTTATTTTAACTTTAACAAAAAAAAGAGTTTTTCTCAAACAGAATAAAAAAAGCAAGTGCTTTATGTACAAAACTAAGGTTACGTTACGATAGTTTTTCTGCCAGGTAACACTAAAAATAGTAACATGTATTTTAGCACCATCGTTAGTATATCACATTATACAACAGAAAACTCTCTATTTAAAAGCTTTGATAATTGAAGCATGATTGTGCTTATTTCCATCAATTCCACCATTTGTATTGAGTAGCATATTTCCGTTAGTTTCGATCTCTGTAAGAATCACAGGAGACGTATTCCCAACGTGTTCTTGGTTAATCATTTCTTGTTTATTAATTGATTCGCATTTACGGTTTTCATCTAGCCTTAGTTGATTCAATTTTGCTTTTCTCCTTGTAGTTACTTTTCCAGTTCCACTTGATGCAGATAAAAATAAGGAATGTTCATCTTGTTCGGGTTTAAGATGTCTTTCAATAAACGTTGAGTCGCATAAATCTTCTATTGAATTGTTATCTAGAAATGTGCCGCGCTTTTTTGATAAAGTTTGTACCTCATACCATTCTGGGATTGGAATCTCGCTAAAGGTAATAGCCTCAATATGGGTTGGTACTGAGCTGGTGCACGGAAGAACAAAACTATTATTCGTAGTGTCAGTCATGGGGTCGAAGAACTTTTTATTTTTTACTCCATTTTTCTTTTTTTTAACATTTTTGTATAAATGATCCCTCGATATGCTAGCCGACCCTTTGCTTTGCTTAAATGACGTACCTTCATCATATCCAATTACATAATCTTTATTTTCTATTTGATAAGACGGCTGAATATATGTTTGATTAATGGCACTATTTAATTATAGGCAGAGAAAATAATATAAACCTTTTAATGACATTACTAACAGTATTTTTGCGCTTACAAATTGGTTTTTGGGGAGTAGATAAAAACTGAAAACCAGATTCCATGATTATAGAGTCATAGTTCATGCATACGACGTGATAGTTAGAAAATCTTTCTTTTAAACTTTTATAAACGCTTGCTTTATCAAAAGTATTATGGTTATGAGCGGTGTCAATAACGTCAGAATTTTGACAACCAAAATGATCGTTAGATGAAGGATCGTTTATATTTTTATTAAATATTGCTGTAAATTGATATAAGACTTCCTGGTAAAGATGATTATTATCCTTGCCATTGTCAGATTTGTCGATATTTTCGGTTATTAATTTTGTTTTGTTTTCTTTATCAATTTCACGAGCTTTTCTATTGAAGATAAAAAGATTACTTAAAAACAACTTTCTCGGCTTATAATTATTTCTGTTAACTTCAGCAGGAACATAATTCGGTAGCAGCGATTTAATGTATTGCATATATGTGATATGTTGGTTTGCGGAGTCAACGTTCTTGATGTTCTGTATTTTTGCTTTAGCCAGATTTTTAATCATGTATCTATAATTATCAATTGATTAAAATATTTAAAAAATTATTACGTTTGTTTTTCTAAGATTGATGGTATTTTTGTTATAGTTTCATTTAGTTCAATCAAGGATGATGTGTTGCTAGTAGGTGGTGCTGTTTCTAATAATAAAAGGCACGATTCAACAAAGAGTTCAATAGAAGCCAAGAAATCTTTGCTGTGAAGGAATTTTGAGTCTCTATGGTGAATCTTGCTCTCTCCTTTGGCTAAAATGTTTAAGATTAATGAAGAAATATGTCTGTCATTGCACATTATATTTATAGAAAGGATAATAACAGGTCAACGGGTAAATTAGCTTTGTTAAAACGTACCTGTGCTTTTCACTTCTGATATTAAATTGTGTAACAGGGACAACACGATTCTCTTTCGAATTTTATAATGAGTTTCCAAAATAACAGATAAGGCTTCCACAGTTTTAGCTAAGTCACTCTCTAGTGAGTTCTCCAGATGCTTTCGAGCGCGGCTTAACTTCATTTTGTCAGAGCAATCTTCATCCGATGCATGCTCCATTGTAAAGTAAAATTGGTGGGGGCTGAAATCCGCGGATGGAATAACGCACATAATCACTGGTGCGGTCATGCACGCCACTTCACATGAACTATTATTATAATTAATCGTGCTTAATTCATTTTTCTTAATTTTTTTTTTCACATTTTATGGGTTTTTTTCTGAACGTAATATAGTGCCTTTATTTTTTTAAATTCTTTTACGATAGCATATCTTCACAATCTAGAAATCGAGACAATTCGTGTACTATCGTCTGGATAAAATTAATCGCCCTGTCTAGGTAGCATAATTTCCAATTGACGTTCACTGCTGTATGTTTGTAGTTCAATCAAATTTTTTATTTCAAAGTGTCTGTGAATAGGCCTTATGGAACTACTGACGGAGTGTACACAGCCTTTATCGAAGACTTTGTGCACATGTTAAACTAATCGAACTATTGGGAATTGTTAAAATTTGTTTTGCCTTCGGTTTGTTCATTTAATTAATTTTCCTTGTTATTTTGGATATTATATTATCTAACACTTTTTAATTATTTGCTATTTACTGTTGTTGAGTTTTTCGCTCTACTGGTCACGTGCATGATGTGTGACTTGTAATTTTCTTACTAAATCATTTGGTTTATCTGATGTGATTGGCTGGTTGCTTGACCGCTCTTACATGCGTTTGCTATAATCTATTTGTATATCCATGTTTTCGTATCCGATTATCCGGACAAGTATGTAATGAATATTAATCGTATTTGTCTTAAATACATTCTAGAAATAATTTTTATTACCAAAATATTTTCCTAAAATTTATGCTTATATTTACAACTGAGACATGTTAGTTTTATGATTTTAACTAAGGATTTATTTAAGTAAAAATTAAATTTTGCATTGATTTGTAATAATCAGGATTATTTTATTCAGATCTCTCGCTACACATTTCATTTGCACTAAATGAAATAGATAAAAAGATTTTTTTTTTATTATTTAATTTTTTTACTTTAGTGTTTTAGAAAAAAGTAAGGAATTATTTTGTGTTACTTTTTTAGCTTTAATTTGAAACTATCAAATTCATTTTTAATTGTATCGGCTTGAATTAGGATTTTTAAATATGATCCTTTTACTTTTTAATGGATTAGAAGCATGATCATCTGCTAGTTTATCTTAGGTGTAGATGAAATACAGTATGCTAATAACTTGATCATGGTATCCGTTAATTTTCTTGTAACTAAACCTCTTACTGTTATTAATCATTCATGTAATGAATAATTTTTGATAATTGAGCCGCTTTCGTGTATTCCTGCACTCTTTATTCGAATTAAAGTTGGTAATCACGGAACTTGCTTGATTTAATTTATGATCTTTATGTCCGATCGGCTTAGTAATATTTTATAAATATTTCACAAAGTACATAGATTTATAAAATATAATTTAACCACAATACTGTTGAATTTATTTACGGTCCATATGTAAGCCTGTCCTGATGCAAAGAATAGTATAACTGACAGTTATATTTTATTAATTTTTAAAAGAGATTTAAAACAGTTTTAATTTGGATATTTATAAATGTTATACAGGGTATTGAAAAAGTTATATATAAACTTCAAAATATCATATCGGTTTCAATGCCCAAAATATCCCACTGAGCATTGCTAATTATAACAGATTGTATGGTTTTTTTTTAATTTTTTAGGACTTATAAAATTTTGGTAATATTGATTTATATGAAAAGTTTTTTTGTTGTTTTAATATTTCAAACTGCATTTGGTTACTTAATCATGAAGAATATTCTTCAATTTATCTTGAAGAAAAAATATTTCTGACACAAATATGAATTCAGAACTGTTTATAAACAAATAGAGTTGTACCTTAAACTCAGGTATAAATAAATTAGGAAGGTACTCGTCATATCGAAACTTTTTCGTCTGAACCTACTGTTCGATACATATCAACTTAATGTGTTATTTATAGTTTAATTAATGAGGTTTTAAGACCTTACAGATCTTTACAAAATTTTAATGGTGACTGAATTCTAATTTTCATATGGTAAAACAAACACTGATATATACCATATATTCAAATAATCATGATATTTAACATACATAAATTATATTTAAAAGTTGTTAAGTACCTAATTCTTAATTGATAAAACAGCTTTCCTATTCAGAATATTTATTGCGACAGAAAATAATTAAAGGGATGATATTGTTAAAACAACTCTAATATTTCTAATTAAAGGTTAAAAAGCATATATTTATTGTGACAATGATTACTTGAAACGTCATAATGGTAGAAATTGGCCATTTCCTTTAATAACAAATATTAAAATTAAGTGGGGTTCTTCGATAAAGTGCTTTTCACGGATGAGCGGAACATCTAGTATTATTATTGCTAAAACCCGGGTATTGCTACCAATTAAATAGTGTTTATTTAGTTTTAAAAATTTTGGTTGCCAACTCAATTTAAAAAAGATACATTAGTATTTGAAGTTAACCTATTATCGTGCAGGGGTTAGACCCTGCACGATATTTATTCGGTTTCACACGGAAACCGAATATTAGCGGATTATTTATTTAAAAGCCACC
>LDMZ01020064.1:0-13550 GCA_001455285.1 Sphaeromyxa zaharoni | reverse complement strand
AGACCTATAGCTTTTGCTTCCAGAGTGTTGAAGGATGCCGAGAAAAATTACAGTGTTATAGAGAAGGAGGCTTTAGTGGTTACTTGGGGAGTCAAGAAATTTGTCCAATACCTAGAGGGTAAACGGTTGACACTGATTACGGACCACCGACCACTGACAAGTTTATTTGGGAGAAAAAACGGAATATCTGCACATGCCGCTGGAAGGATCCAGAGATGGGCGATTTTTCTGTCGGGTTTCAATTTCGATATTCAGTACAGAGAATCCTCTAAGAATGCCAATGCCGACGCCATTTTAAGATTATGTTCCTGAAGTAGTCAAGGAATTGATAAGGCAGACAATCATACGATTTAGCGTCTTGAACAAATGACAAAACCGATATCTTTTGGCTGTTTGGAAGAAGAGACTGATAAGGATAAAATTCCATAAAAACAGATGACGTGGATATGTTAAAAATGAGGAGCTAAATCATTACTTTAATGCTAGAAATGAACTATCAATGTTTGGCAATTGTTAAACTTTGAATGAAAAAATTGTAGTTCCGTCATGTCTAAGGAATCAAATTCTAAAAAAGTTACACGATGGTCATCTAGGAATAAAAAACCAAGTCTCTTGCAAGGATGTATGTCTGGTGGCCGGGAATGGACCGAGATATCGAGAGGGAGGTGTCAAGTTGCTTGTCTTACCTATTAGAAAAAAGGAAAAATCTTGTTGAAGTAGAGATTAAGAGCTGGGAAAAAACCTATTTTCCCATGGAGCGTGTCCATGTTGATTTTGCTGGACCGATTGCAGGAAAAATACTACTGGTGGTAGTAGACAATTACCCTAAATGGCCTGAGGCCGTCATCATGAATAACACCACCGGAAGAAGTACCGTATAGGCCGTAAGGGATATTTTGTCTATGTTGGGAGAACCAAAAATTTTAGTAAGCGATAACGGACCACAGTTTGCTTCCGACACTTTCAAAGCTTTTATTACGGAAAACTGTATAAGGCATATTTTTGTTCCACCATATCTCCCGGCATTAAATGGACTAGCGGATCGATTCGTACAAACCCTAAAAGGTGTAACGCCTTATTCACTTAATGAAACAATATCTAAGTTCCATGTTTCGTACCGAAACGCGATACATTCAACAACAGGAATACCACCTTCAAAATTAGTTTCAAACAAGAAAGTGAGAACCTGGTTTGACAACCTTACACCAAATAGTAAAGTTAAAATAAAGAAAGAGTGTCCAAGGATTATTTCTGACGGAGACCGAGTACTAGTTTGAATGTACTGGCTGGGAAGTAAATGACAAATGGGAAATGTTGAGAAAAAGTTAGGATCCCGAAGTTTTATAGTTAGCGTTGATGGAAAAATAATTAAAAGAATATAAATCAGTTACATAAATTAAAAGATAGGCAAAATAAAGCATGCATAACAAAAGAGAGAGATGCCTATAATACCTGATCAGAGTAGTGCTAACAAGGATGTGGTGACGACAGACAAAGAAAATATCTGCTTTCCATCTAATAAAGAAACGTTCATAGATATTCAAGACGAAAGTTATATCCCAAATCGAGAAATTACTCCCATAACATTCCCAGTCATTGTTAAGCGAAGTTGTAGACCTCGAAGACCACCCAACCGATATTCTCCTGAGGCTAGAAAAGGGGATGTTGTGTAGTATTATAAATACAGTAATTTAGTTACCTAAAGTCGTCGGATATAGATAGTTTTGACTTGTGCACGCCGGGCTTAAGTAATTACAAAATCAAACCTTTTTTCCTTATTTAGCATATACATGCCATTAAGATTTAAGGTGATACTTATGCAAGAAAGCTTCCAATATTTCACATTAAGAAGAAGTTTTTCATCGATATTTCTAAGTTAAACTAATCATTAATAAAATATTTCCTTTCAATAATAGGATTTTGTGATCCGGGAAAACCTAGTTTCTGGGATGTAAAATTCATTTATTATTTATTAAAGCATAGAAAAAAATTATTGGCCAATTCTTTCTTATTAGCTGTTGGAAAGTTTTGATTCCCTTTAATAAACTTAATATTACTATTATAAAAAGGTTGTGCATAGACATAATAGACAATCTTATGCAAACTCATATCACAACATAATTCAGCCAATTCATCCCACAACCATCAAACATCATTCGAGGCATTAATAATTTTTTATCTTTATATTTCATCATTTGAATTGCTCTTTATGTTTGAATCGATTTTTGTGAAATTTAAAGGGTTTAATTCTCTTGAAAATATGTTTTTCCCTCTTCCTTTAAGTCCCAGCCAACAATCGAATTGAAAACAATAATGATGTGTTTAGCTAAATACTTTAATATATTAGTTTTAAATATATCTTAAATGGGCTAAATTTATATCAACGATGAACAAATAATTGGTTAATATGTGGCTTAGGTGATTAACAATATAATTAAATGAAGCATGTAAACTGTAGAGTAACTATTATAGGGATAAAAATTTGATTCTGATGAAATTAAATGTGAGTGGTTTCTATAAACACATGCAAAGACTTAACCGTTTTAGTTTTGCAACTGCTACGTTATACGTAAATTTCCAGAATAACATGTTCTTAAGCTATATAAAAGTGGCTAAAATATTATATGAATAAACATACTTTCACAAGAGCTATTTATAGGGAATATTTCGCTTATTAATGCAAAATATTAAGTTTCAAAATACCAGAATTCTTTATTACCTTTATTCAACCTAAGAGTATTTTTAACAACACCAAAATAATTATTTTTGACATTACTTATTTCTTGAATTTATCAGGCTATAAATCAAAATAAAAAAAGGGATAAATTCCGAATACAGCCAAAAGAGTTGTAATATTTGCTAGTTCTAAAGGTTAAAAGGGAAAGAGACTTATTGATAGAAATTTTAAAATCTGTACAAGGTTTAAAAATTTACTTTTGTTGCCAAAATATTAAAAATATGCACAACAAATTATACAGGACAACTTCTGAAAATTTACCATTGATTTCGAACTCATTTATAATATCCTGAAATACTTCCAACTGTGTTTCGATAATATCGGCTATATTTTACAGAGTTATATTCCAGAATCCGTAACTGGATAATTTTTAATGTGTTAGCAAGTAGAACTACCAATGTTAATCCACGAATTATTTTATCGTCCATTTACAGTCGAAAACAATTCAGATCATGTTATTACATATGCATGAAGGAAAAGAATAAATTACTATTTATGGAATCAATTTACGGATCCAGAGTATGCAATGTTGCTGAAATCTACGAGATACAAGTTTGCCGATTTTTTAATATAATTTTTACTGTAAAATGCAATACACAAATAGTTTATAATCATATTTTGAACTGTTGCTGATTTTATGTAATTCTTATGTCAATTAACTAAATGATATTAACCTTATAAATGTCGAGTACTTATTCTTTTGAAAAGCATAACATAGCATCAATATTTAATCAAGAAATTATTTTCTTATCAAATGCCAAACAGAAAATATTTTAAGGCTTAATATTGCATTTCAAATCTTGAAATACAAGTAATTAATATAGTGACATAAAAATAAAATTATTTCTCAAAAGCTACTATCTAAATATCATACTCCTGGCATTTAATCTAACCAAGAATAATTTTAATTAGTTTCAGAATATGCATAAAATATCAAAATTTAATAAAAAAAGTTAAGGAACTATTTTAATTATCCATGGGTTATAAGATCATGATTTATATATACATTCAAAGGTTGACTGCTCTTTAAAGGTATCCAAGAAATTGTCGTAGCACAAAAAAGTCAAAATCACTACATCCAAGTGAATTTAACATGAAATAAAATTAAGAAAAGTTAGTGATGGTAGAATTATTGAAGTAAAAAAATAGAAAAATAGCAAAACATAGATGATTTTTTTGTTATTATAAAAAAAATATCATATAAATATTATTGGTTTGTAAAAAAATTAAACAATTCGTTTATTATTCCATGTCAACAAACATTTAATATTCTTTGAATTTAGTGCTTTCTATTCAAAGATAGTCTTTTAAAAATATGATTATGGGTCATTTGATTTTCTTTCCCTTTGCAAGATAACATACAATAAATTGATCCAGTGTGAACAATAATTTTGTTTCTGTCGTGAAGCCCTATTATCTCTAGCTTACAAACTTCGATTTGATAAATTATTTATTGACATAATACGATTCTCATGGGTTCACTAGGTTTTTATGTTTTCAGCGCAATCTAAAATTATTTTCGATTTAAAAAAAATTGTATATTCTTAATCTATACCTGCATTTATTGAATAGAGATATTTTTCTGTATTATGACAATAAAATAACTATCAAAAGATATAAGTTATACTCTCGAGAGATAGAGAACAAATATAAATTACCGCTATTCTCTGATTTAATCTTTTATATATTTTTTTATGTATCAGTATAGTTTTGATCGTTATATAGTAGGAATTCGTTCAATCATGGATGCAAGAAAAAATTCCTGCATTAGCGTTCATTTTCATAGAAATAAGGTTTAAACAGAATATAACATGAAATGGCGGAAAAATTTTTATCAAACATTAGAAAATCAATTGCAGAACAGTATCGCTTAGCATTACGAATTCACTGGGCCCAGATCAATGAAATAAATGCAACACATATCTTGATTCTCAAGTATTAAGCCATGCATGTCACTAAATTTGTCCAACTTATTTAAAATTTCAGAAGTCATACAGCATATATATAAAACAAATTCACTTTCTGTAAACTGATAAAACATTCTTGGAATTATATATCGTCTTTAATGAAACAATGAAGAATAACGGTAAAGCACAAAGACAAAAAGCTCGAAATTACAAAATGAAACGGCCGAGTAATTGCAACCATTAACGAATAAAGTTTATCAATACCTAATAGTAATCTCTTGATTTTAGTATCCATTGAAAAAAATTGACGCAGAACAAAATCCGAAAGGAAGTATTAGCCCTTTTAAACTGAAAATTATTCTTAAAAAATCAGTATTTAGGATGTAAGGAATTTGGCTACTAATACTAGGAGTGATGAGATTTTTAAATGCAAATGGTGGGCCTTTTGATATGGATGATACTTTAGCCGACAAATGAAATTTTCTATTTTATGGTTTAAAGTATTTTTTCATCAAATTTTACCATTTTTCGAACGATTTTGATAATATATTTTAATTTATATTTTAAAACAATTTTTTAACAAAATTACCGTTTTTTACTTTTGATTTAATAATTTTATTGTTTTGAAATTTGGAATGTACAAAACCCTATCCTTTGTGTCAAGAGAGTATTTTAGAAAGGCCAAAATGAGAGATATTTAAAACTTGCTTAAGAACACGAAATGGCAAAATATGCTGCTGATTATATTCACAAATCAATGTGATTGAAATTTTAAAACAGGATCGCTTTTGTGAACATTGTGGAGAACTGCACGCTACGTATCTACATACAGTTTCAAGTTTTATTAAAATATATTTGTGGCTGATTAAAGTGTCGAACGCAAAAAATTTGAAATTTTGTTGCTGTTTTTACCCTTTATTCGGATGCTAAATAGATGTATTATATTTCATAAACTTCTTAAAAATGAAGCAATTCCATAAATTTTATGGACTAATATTAAAAAAATATTTTCTGAAGATTATCAAAATGAAATATTTTGGGAAAATCCATTTGGATTTAAAGATTTATATATGTTCATTTTAAAAAAATTAGGTCTTTAACCTATTAGTTGTTGGGTTCTGATCCTTACCAACATATCAAAAGGAGTAAAATTAAATATGATTTTGGCAATTATGAACCGTTAGTCACTAATTTTAATTGAATTGCGTATATAATCAAGGAAAGAATATTATGTTATTTTTTTTGAAATTATCATCAATTTTTAGAATTGAACCAATCACGATTAATATGGATTACACTTCAATCTATAGGAAAAGTAATAATTTTGAAAAGTTTTGATAGGTTACACAATTCCTAGGTTAGATATTCTATACTTTTCTTTTTTTTTCTTAGCTATGGAGGAAAAAACCTTTACCTGTTCCTTATGTTTTCGGAGGCGGTTCAGTAAGGTGGGACTTACCTCCAGCCCGCTTTCGCGTCTGGTTAGGCGCCAGTCAGAGCCAACCAGGGTGTTTGACAGGCAGTGCGGTGCTTTCACCCACTAAAACAACCTCCATTACCTACCCTTGTACTAGAGCTACGCTACCTGATTCGGCCTTCGTTCTCATTCTATACTTTCCTAGTCCGAAGCAAAGGGTTGCTTTTCGGTGTTCGAAATTTTGATAAAAATGTCTATCATAAATATTACCCTAACCGAATAGGTTTAACTCAGAGTAGAATAGAAATCACTTTGAAGATGCCCAGTGCTTGATTTCTGCATAAACCATCCACGGCTGCCCTTCAAGAATTTACTAGAACCAAAACTCGATAATTTCACAATTTTCTGATAGAAGAATCTTTGAATGTTGCAGGATAAATGCTTCTATTACGATTTGATATATTTAAGTTTGAAAATTATTTATATGAACTTTCTTATTAAAATAACCTTAAAAACTATTTATAAAAAAGAAAGCATGCTAAAATATATAAGAAAAAGATATTTAAGTAACGTAACCCAATTTTTTGTAAAAATTATTTAATAAAACGGAAGGATTTCTAGAAAAAAATTAATCAATAAAGGGTGAAATTGAGTCAAAAATGAATACGCCCACTTTCTGAAAACTCATATACATGTATCAAAACGATTTGAAAATCTAAATAACATAAACACGCCTATGTTTGGTAACTTCCGTTTGTTGATCGAGAACTAGGTTGCCGTTATAGGTAGTTGTGATGCCCACATATGTGTTTTCGCCAGTTATCGTAACTTTACGACTAGACTTAGTCCCCTATATTTTATTTACCGCTTAGTGCTATTTTTTTCTTTAAAAAAATAATGGAGATCATTACAAGGATGGAAGTCATAGGAATGACCGAAGGTCGGTATTTACGGCCAATGTCCGCACTGGTGGATACCCTGTAGGGTAACAAAGTAGTGTTGAATCGTGATTGATTAAATTAAATATTTTAAATATTCTGGGTTTAATACTATCGAATCTAAACGTGATTGTAAAAAATTTAAGGATTTATATTGTGGGTTTGGTATTTTACATCTAATATCAAGTTGAATTCCTTTTCATTAGTGTCGGTGTTTCAGAATTTGTGCTACATTATAGCCAAATGGGATTATTATCATTGTATAACTTTACCAACAAAAGTGATGCTAATCTTATTGGAATATTCCAGTCAATCCAGTGTTGCATTAAACGTAGTATCCTCAAAAATAATCTATTTATCACTTTATTAATCGCGTATCTTCCCCAGTATGAATCGAATTCCAGATATGGAACTGAGGTGGATGCTGCATCACTAGCCGCTATCGTGAGGGCATCCTTACTAAAGTTGACTATGTAAAAACATTAATTATATCAATGCTATTGCGCGGGACATTAGAACCTTCTATCCTTTTTTTTCATCACGAAGTAATTCCGTCACGCTGGGGGTGTTTGATAACAAACATTTAATTTTTCCAATATAATTTCGTAAATAAACATTTATTTATTAAATTGGTGATTTTAAATGCTAAATTTTCAAAAAACTCAAATTTAAGAGATTAACACAACTAACATAGGGGAATATATGCATCCGTTATTATAAAATTAATGAAGCAAAATTTGACATTATTACTTGGCATATTAAATAAAATAGGATAAGTATACCCTCGAATGCTGGATATGAGTATCAGGATCGAATATCCTTTTATTTCGTATTAAAAATCTTCGAATAATAAGTCATTACAGTATCTATTACAATTGTACAAATAGATAATTATTACAAGAGTCTAAATATATATTTGGTAACAAATTCCCTGTAATACTTCTTCTCTGTCCATAGAAATGCAATGATAATAGAATATTAAATACCAGAATGTTAGATATATTCATAGAATTTACCAGCGGATCTATATATTATTGACATGTGTACCTTTTTGGGTGAACAATTCTTTTTTTAGTTAATAGTTTGTGATATTACCCATATTTTATATCCAGAGATATTATTTTTATCCGCCTCTGTGGATGATTGCTACGAGATGAACATTTCTTTGTAAAATCGGTTTAAATTTTTAAAACCAAATTTACTTTTTTCCTTTTAATAAATTGGCAATAAACATGATTTCGGCCCCACTTTGATGCCATCAAGCACCAATGACCATTCCGTCACTTTTACTAAAAACGATCAAACAAAAATAATAATAAACTCTGTAAAATTAATCTTATCGAACTTATAATCGTCTTTTTCAACAATTGTATCAATTATTAATGAATTTTAAATCAAATAACGAGACGTAACAAAATGATGTAAAAACGTCAATGCATTCTTCCTCAGTAACAAATCGACAGAAGCAGTTACAATTTGCTGTGGGTTGATTATTCGAACCAAGAGCTCTAACAAAAACTTTTTGGACGCTCTCACATTGCAGAAAACTGTCGGCGTTATAATTTGAGCCCAGGACATTTGTTAATTTTTAAACCATGATTATAAAGGTAACAGTTTAAAAAAATATAAAGTATTATTAATAATCAAAATCTAATTCATCACTTTCAATGCCTATTAAAATTAGGCATGGAAAGTTAATGATGAGTTTTTTGAACAAAAAACAATCTTAAAGAGTTTAAAAATAATTATTCTAGGGAAGCCTTATTACAGCAGGCTCAGATATTTCACTGGACTCCAGGGTCTTCTTTTCGTGTGGTCTATGAATAGACTATCATAAGCCTTTCAAGCGTTTTTGGCATTTCTAAAATATTCTTCTAATAGTTCCCTGCTATATTAAATTTATAAAAGATTCGTTATGTGATACACATAATATCGACTTCCATGACTTTTAACAATTAAAAAATTTATAAACTAAAATGATTATTATTTATGAAAACATACTTTTGGTGAATTTTCTTTAAAAAACCTATTTCGTTTAATACCTTAAAGTCATAAAATAGATTACAAAATCTGTTATCATTTGATCTGTTTTTAATTATATTTTAATGGGAACGTTTCCAGTGACACTGACTACATTTAATGGATCATTTTTTCTATATAAATTATGTTTTTAGAAGATTAATTTCATTTAAAGATAAAATAGAATTTGTTTATATCAGAGTGGATTTTTCAACTGATATAAACTCTTGCAGTTATTTTTAGTTAGTGATCTTGACTTGTTATTAGAATATTAATCCATAATTATTATTACCCTAAACTTTTGGTATTATCAATTGAAAAATTAATAAGACACTATTAAAAAACATTTAGCAACACAAAATATATGACCAAGGTTAATTTAAATTCAATGACATTTAGTTTTTATATTAAAACACATAAGCTGGATATATTATTTTATAAATGTTTAAAAGAAGATTGACTCCTCCGAACTAATCAAAAATGTTAAATAATATCAAGTTTTAATTTTTTACCATATAACCCGAATAAAAAAACTGATTTTGTTCCATGATCTTTAAGAAGTATGATAAAAATGTTGCTGATATTTTTCGGATATCGGCAGTAGTAAAATTTTCAATGAATTTTTTTAGTTTGTCATCTTCTAAATATAAAGAAAAGGTAGTCTATATCTAAGGTTTGATCCTCTGTCATGCTGCATATATAATTATCCATAAAAGTTTTATACATAAAATGCATTCTTGTACGTTTTCAAATATGAATGTCGTGATTAAAATTACTTAAGCTTTATGATTTCTTTATTATACTTTGAACAAGTTTGATTTAGCTGGATATATATAATTGGAATAAAATGGAACTGTCGCATGGCGTTATTAAATTATGGCAACTATCAATTTAAGATCGCAATTCCAAATTCATTGTCATTAGAAAAACTTACTGAACAACATTAACACGTGGAAAAATCTGCTCATATATTACTTAATTATTCCCAGAGTTAATAACTAAGTAAAATCTAATTGACATTCAAAAGGAAACAAAACTATTCCAAATCTTTAAGTTTTCACCTGAAGATTCTGTCAAAAAATTATTTAAAACATGAATTTATATTAGGTCTCTGGCCTCAGAGCAAATGCAAGATACTTGAAGGAAACATAAAGTAAATTCAAAAGCTTCGTTAGAAAAATTAAAATCATATTTAAAGCCTAAAAATAAAAATAAAGTTTAATATATTGTCAATGAGGTCATCAAGCAGTATTAATTTCTTCATACAGAATTATTTAAACAGACGTGTGTCTCCTTCATATTAACTTTTTATTGCTTAACTACTGTTGCGTTTACTATACCACGCATTAGAAACTTTGAATGTTGATAATTTTTTGAAGTTTACGTGTTAGTATAACATCCATGTGTAGTAGTTATTACGGAAACTATATTTTGTTGTGGAAGAAGTTTTAAGTTGTAGTTACTTTAACAAATAGTGCTACATGTAAGCTGGTGGGGTTTTCGTCCACATAGTCAAATGATAGATTATGTAGAATATCTCAGGGATGTATAACTCTTGACAGCTAATAATAAGGTATGTGATAGAGCAATAGAAATTTAAACAAATGAATTTAAAAAATCGAGCAGCTCTTACTAATGAAATGTCTATAATTTCATGTGCCTTCTATTTTTGTATCGGTCAAGCTACTACTATTTCGAAGTATGATGTACCAATATAAGGCATATATTACCCTAGTTACGTAAAAACATTAGTATTTCAACATTAAAACTTACAAGCACATATATAAATTGGAAAAAAACTAATGTCAACCGTGTACCCTAGATTAAATATTATTCATTTTCATAATAAATTTATGTATTTGAAAATGGTTCTTGGTTTGACCTTTATATTTTTACACGATATGGAATTATGTTATATTTACGAATGTGAGTAGATGAAAAACACCTTTATTAAATAATTGTCAGTTTACATTTTTTTTATAAATAAACCTACATTAATATGTTCATATATTCTTTTGAAATAAATATAATCAGTTTGATTATCCTTAAAACATGGGTCTTAGATATTATATATTCACGTAACCTTTATGCGCACAGTAAATATTTTTTTGAAATTTTTATGTTTAAGGGCTAAAAAATATACATAAACATGAATGATTTAATATTTATATATTATCTGTGAATTCATATAATTGTTCAAATTCTTACATATTAGAAACAGAATTAAAATGATCAATATAGTTGTCACGATTTATTTTATTTTGACTTCTCATTGAACCTATCATTAAAAATTCTAACTTCAATTTTCAGAAATTATATTATCTTGAAAACGCTATCGGTTCACGATATTTCAATCATATCCAGGAATAATCGGATAATAAACAAACGATTGTTGGCCACTTAATTTAATTATATCATTTAATAGTTTGAGGAAGGGGTCGGCGCATTATTATTACCGTATTTTTTACATAATATCTCGTCTTTTGGACAGTGTAGATTCTATGACTTACTGGGTTTTTCAATCCCGAGACGGCGGCCCAATTCGGTCAGTCTATGCGAAACGTCTGGTCCAGTTGGAATCAGTAGCTGGTCCTGACAATATTATCTATGCACAGTTAGGCATCCGGATATTTTTTTATTAATTGGAAAGAATCGGATATTTACTAAGTATTAAATATATTTGTATCGTTTTATAAATTAGGCGATCAGTGGAAAACAGTTTGTTTTATAACGCAGTTTAATTTTAAAATTATGTTTAAATTCGCCCACACATTGTGTGTTCAGCGATCGAAGTAATTCCCAAACTATCCTTCTATATGTGCATCCATTTTATATTGGTTTTATCGTTTCATGAACCTGAAATATCGTTCTAACAACTTGATTTTCTCTTTGTCATTATAAAGTGTAAAAATTGTTAACAAAATTTACATGAAATTTGTTTGTAAAATTTAATTACTAGGATCTATCATGGTTCTGACATGATTATGGATCTATTTTATTTTTGTTATTGGTTTATCGAATTTTTCTGGGTATACCAATCATTGAAAAATCTTATGAAAAAGTGAATTATTTATACTTACCGGTAATTTTTGATCAAATTTTAAAGTAAAAATTATAGTATATTAGGAATTATAAATTGGTGTTATTAAAAGATATAAACGCTTTTGACGTTTCTTTAAAAAATGTTATGAGATAATAATAACGCCGCCATTAAGCTATTTACTTTAATTAATTAAAGTTTCTTTATCGACAAAAGAAATTTTCCAATAATTTACGTTAAATATTCCCAGTATAGAGAATATGAAAGGAATGGATTGAGGATTTCGTGAAAGTTTATAACACTTTAGGATGAAAATTTTACCGATCAAATCTCATCAATTGTACGGTGAGTCTGAACCTATCAAAATGCCTAAATGTACATACATCCGATTTTTAAATTCAAATTTAAATTAAAACATGGTTTTTTGTGACTTTTATATATTTATAGTCAGTTTAGTCTAACATAGCATGTGTAATAAACCTGAAAATAATATTTTCTGTTGAATAATTGTGCCCCAATAGTTTTGTATTTAAAACACTGCAATAAAAAATTAAAAAGTACAAACATATATAACTTTAAACTAATATTTTTGGTCTAAACTTTGGTTTCTGGTAGGTGTTAATTTGGCATATATTTAGGAGAATTGTGTTTATAGCGATATCATTTCATAATTGTTTTGTTAAATTGGATGATATATTTCAAGAAATGAATTTATAATATCTTTTTAATTCTATGCCATTTTATTGTTATATCCGTATTTTTTAAACCTTTTGATAATCCAAAAATGTTATTTTATATTTGCTATTTTAGCATAAAGTTGGTGTTTATATTTCATTTATTGTTTGCATATTTTTTTTAAAAATATTTATTTAATTTGAGTTTTATTCATAATACAACTTTTATAGGGTTATAAGCGACCGCCCACGGATGGCGTGGTAGAAGTAGGGTCCATGAACAATAGTTGGTTCTTCTTTTATTATTAGTTTATAAATACTTTCAATTATAATTATATCACACCCTCCAGAATAGTTCATGCATAAACTTCAACCTGGAAACTTGGAGCGTCCCGATGAGGCACACTAGAGTATATTAAAATTGTTTTAATAATAATTTTATTTTATAAATATGAAGTTGAGATAAATGTATGTTTGATTAAGTAATAAACAAACTTTAAAATTATTTTTTGTATGATCACTATAATTCGGTTAAGTAAATATTTAATATAGTAAACAAATGACAAAGAACAATGACCGACGAAATTTTATTCGAAAAATATATGACAATCAAAAAAGGTTAAATTAAAATATAATATTGTCGTAAACAGTCGTATATTTACGACTAATATAAAAAACAGTTAGGCGGTCTACGCCGGAGAGAGATTAATTATCACGCTAGGTTTAACATGTATAAATATACTCCCGCGTACCAGTCTCTTTCTATCATAAACTTCTTTCTGGATAAATCCAGAAGGCCCTATGAGGCCACCACATTG